>PVLD010001812.1:79303-186979 GCA_004027595.1 Dinomys branickii
CTGATTGGCCAGCCTGGATTTGGATTTTATTCTAAAAGCAAGGGGAAGGAAGTGAGTGTTTTGGGCTGATTAATGATGTCCTGTGTAAGGACACCAGTCAACAAACAGGGCCACACAAAGGCAGGAGAGATGAGCTGGAGCGGGCAGGAGGTTGTATGCACAGTGCTGGCCCTGGAAGGGACCAGGTTGAGTGGCTAACTGGGTTCATGTGGGAGTGAGATGGGAGGGAAGCATGATTTCCCTGAGACTCTGGAGTGGGCGTCTGTGTGTGTCAGGAGCAGGTATGGCTTCTGAGACCTGGAGCACCTTTGGCAGGGATAAGGTGAATGTAGAGTTTTGGAGATGTTGAGGGGGTGATACCTGCAGGACACCATGTGGTGTCTCTCCCACTTTACTTTTCTCCTTCCTTTTCTTTCAAAGCTTATGACCTATCCTTGTAGTTCCAGTGCTTCTCTGCCCTCGCTCTCTGCTTCTCTGGGTGCTCTGTTAGCCGATTACTCGTGAGATGCGCAGTTTCATCGTGTCAGTATGTTGCCTGCAGGACCCCAACAGCCTTAGTCTGCCTGGACAGGCTGGTTTTGCCTGCCTCTCTGGCATTCACACCCCCCTACTTGAGCTCTTTTATTTAGCAGTTCCTCATGCACATCCGTTCATTCCTTCAGTTCTAGACAATGCTAGGTATTGGTAATTCAGTGTGAACCTTGAGACATAGTCCCTTGCGTGTCCAGATAATGGTAAAGCCAAAATAAAAAATAATAATGATGAAGCCTCTCCAGTGGGTGAGGGGCAGTGATAAGGTTTGTTTCAGCAAAGGGCACAGTACTATATGTGTGAAGGCCCAAAGACTAGAGAGAATATCTTGTAAGATGTAGGTAAACAAGTAGCCAGTTGTAAGAATTAGAAGTGGGCAGAGGCCAGGTCACAGAAGATCTCGTCCACCCACCTGAATGAGTGCATTTGGTTTTTGTTCCGATAATGAAATACCTGGGGCTGGGTAACTCATAAAGAAAAGAAGTTTATTTAGCTCATGGTTTGTGAGACTGAAAGTTCGAACAGCACGTCTTAGGCTGTGAGGAAGGCTTCATTGTGGATGGCTTCCTGGTGGGAGCATGTGAGAAAGGAAGGAGGGACGCATTCTTTTACACTTTCACAATAACTAGCTGGGATTCCATGAGAATTACATTCATTCTCTCCAAGGCTAGCATCCCCCAGTGGCCTAATAACCTACGACACTCCATTTCTTAAAGGTCCTACCATCTCTTAATGTCATAACTGAGACCAGTTTTCAACACATGTGCTTTTGGAAGACACTTAAACCATAGCACCATGGTAGGGGTTTGGCCAGAGAAATCCACTAAGGCTTTTAAGTAGCAGGATAGCATAGTTTCTCGTGGGAAATGGACTGAAGAAATAAGCAAGAGATAGGGAGACCAGTTAGGAGGCGGTCAGATCACCCAGGAACAGTGTGATGCTGGTAAAGTTGCAGAGGGACGCAGAGGTGAGGATAAAGTCACAGGACTGTCCACTTTAGTGTTTGTGTCACCTCGGGTGCCTTTACCTCTATGCTGGTCCAAGTGCTGTGAGTTGCTTATTTCTTAATTGCTTATATTATTTTCACACATACTCAGGGTCAGTAAACACTTCCTCGTTCATCTTGTTTACTCCTGGCCACCTTGTTTGTCCCTAGAGCTGCAAAAGAAGCACGTCAGGGCTGCTTGTTTGGGTCCCCCCTCTGTTCCTCTTGTTAAAAATAACTGGCGGGGGAAAGTACAGCTCTCCTATAAATTTCACTGTCCCGTGCTCAGGGTGAGCAGCTGGAAGAGCTGTTACTCGAGTAGCTCTGAGAATAAGTCACTTGCAAACAGGGCCGACCGTGTCCCTCTTGTCTTGCCCCTCACATACACACATCTGGGTCACAGCAAACCCTCGGTTCTCAGCCAAGCAGCTGAGGCTTTCCTGAGAAGACGTACACGCATGGGTGGATCCATGGCAAACAGGGCAGGTTAGCAGCTGAAATGACTGACCGTGCACCACAGTGAAAACACCTTTTCCTTCCCCAGGCTACCTATTTCAAATTCAGGGTCGAGTATTTGGAACACAGAAATATGAACAGTGGATCGTCGCGGTTCACAAAGCATGCAAGGTGTTCCGGACGCCAGACAGAGAAGAAGAGAGCCGGATTTGCAAAGCCATGTATCTGTACACGTCCCATTTGCGGGTATGCCACTTCCGGAAAGACGTTTTGGGGACAGCATCTCCGGGCCCCTGAGAGAATGTCAGCTTCTCCCTCTGAACAGGGACTCACTTAGGGACTTTTAAGTGAACCTGCCACATTTCTTAAAGCACGTGCTTTCTTACTTTTGGTAAACTGTGCTCAGATACCCAAAGTGTGTGACAAACCAGGACTGTAGTAACTTTTTATTTTTTTGCAACAATGTCTGTTTATGTTGGGCTGGCCTGGACATCCACCTGCCTGGCCCAACCATTCTTCTTATGGTTGAAAATACCTAAAAATGCATTCGACTAGCATGTATTTACCTCAGTTGCATTTGAGTGTAGGACATCAGTACCATCATTCTGAGGGATGTAGCTGCAATTTAGTGATGACTTTGGAACTTAAGTTGAATGGCTTAATTATCATACAGGTTTATGGTAGAAGTATCTGCTTTTTTACTTCTTTTTATAACATGTTTTTCATGTAGTTTTCTCATTTCCAAGTTGGAGCTCTAAAATCCAAGGTGATTCTCATTAATGTTTCTAGCTAACTGAGGCTTTTAAAAAGAGTATTATATAGCTCCAAAGTTTTATAGGGGCCATTCATCTTAAAAAACTCAATTGGAGTAAACGTGAACATTTTCCTGAAAGTAATTACTTATCAGGTACAGCTGATGTGTTAGATGTTAGAAACATACTGAAACTCAGTTTTCTTTTAAACAGAAGTACAATGATACCCTCATTATCAGTGAGGATGCACAAATGAAAGACGCTTTGAATTACCTGAAGGATTTCTTCAACAATGTCCGAGCTGCAGCATTTGACGAGATTGAGCAAGATCTTACTCGAAGGTTTGAAGGTGAGGGGTGTTTTCAGAACAGGGAGCCATTGGAGTCATACTCAGGCAGTTGTTCTGCATCTAAAGACTAAACCAAAATGACCCATTGCCCCATAGTCCTGATATTATTATCAAAAAAGACAGAAAGATATTAAATGAAAAGTAAGTTTTCCTCCCCTCTTTCTCATTTCGGTTCCTCCAAAGGATGTTAATAATTTTTTCCATCTGTGCCAAAGAATTTAGTATACATATGTGTAATGGTGTGGTGGCAAACATTTAAACAAATAATTCACTGGGAAAGATGTATACATGTGTATGCATAAATGTATTATAAGTTTTATTGATTTTTTGAGGATACCTATAATCCTATAGTACACAAGTTACAAATAATAGTAAACACATATTATTTATTGTAAATTCTACATATTTGCCATATATAGAATGCTTTAGTGATTTTGCAGAACACGTGTACCCATAGCCAATCAGTGATTGCAGTGACAAACAACCATAGTTCTGATATGACTGTCAGCGCATATTTTTATTAATGTCAGAGTAAGGTGAAAATGAAGCAACAGATGTACATTGGAGTTTTACTTGTTTGTAAGTGAGGTGATCAACTTATTTTGCTAAATTGGGTAGTAGTTTTTCAAGTACCTGTAGACTATTTCCTCTTTTTTTGTTTGCTATTTACAGTTATACGGCTAAGTTTGGTCTGCATTATTTTCTCATGTAAGTCTGGACTGTCAACAAACAATAGATTCAACACTGATTTTTAGTATTTTCTCACTTTCAGTGGTATAAATACTTCCATTATAATCAATTCCAAGCCATCAACGTGATGCCATTGAACTACTGCAAAAAGATGAGCAGTAACTCATGATTCTATAACAGTTCTACCAGACACATATAAGAGATATAAATAACTCAAGAGAATAGATAATAGTAAAAAGTAATAAAATAACTAGGAAACAAGTGTGGACTATTACAGTTGTTTTTAATATGTCACTGGGTTGAAAATTTATATAATTGAATTTTTAATAGTGATTGTTTTTAAAACAGGTTCACATAATTCAAAAATTTCACAGCTGATCATTGTCATTGATCCGGTATGTTCTGACTCCAGCACACCACCGATATGCACATACGTGTGCTTACAAACCTCATTTGTTCTATGATTTTGGGAAAGAGGGCTGTGTTTGTGTTTGTGTGGGGAAGATCGTTGTGCTGTGTTTGTCACTTGATGTAGAGTTTGCAAATGGAAGCAAAATCTTACCAATGCTTTTGTTAGTGAACTGAATTGTTTGCAAATAGAATCGCTCATGAACTGAGGTATTACTGCTTGTAATACTAGACATACTGTCTTGTACTTTGATTTTTTAACTTAAAATATGTTTAAGATCTTTCCATATCAGCATATATATTACTCCTTTATTAATTTTAACAATCACATTATAGTAAGGACAAATGTGTAGCCTCTAAAGTTTCCCATTTGTGGGGTATTTAGGTCGTTTTCTGCTTTTCTTTTATATTCTAAATCGTAGTACTGTGAATATCCTTTTTTTGTAACTATCCTTGGATATTTCTTCTTTAGTTTTATTGGTATAACTATATCTCAAATTCTTTGTTATATATATATATATATATATATATATATATTGCCAAATATATATTCCTAAAAGATTGCACCAATTTAAAGTAGTAGTTATAGCCCAGAAAACTTTGGCCAAAGATTGATCGATTAATTTTTTGAATTAAGGATCACAGTGTATTTGTTCTACATTTTTAGAATTCATAAGTCGTTTGTAAAGTGTTCCCCATTTACAGAAAAGTTGCCAGAGCTGGAACGTGTCTCTGTGGATCCCAGCAATGAGAACCCTAAACTCAGAGACCTCCACTTAATCTTACAAGAAGAGTACCACTTAAACCCAGAGACAAGAACCATTCTTTTCGTGAAAACCAGAGCACTTGTGGACGTAAGCTGCTTTTTCTCATGGATAATAATTTGATCCGATACCGTTTATTCCAAAGACCCCTCTTCCCTCATTGCTCTGCAGTCAAACCTTCGTGTATGTGTGGGGCTGTCCTGGGTTCGCTGCTCCGTTTGGTTATCTGTTTGTTTATTCCTGCCCTAATACCTCACTGTCTTAACCACTTCAGATTGTAAACCTTGATACCTGTAGGGCAAGCGCTTCACCCTTTTATAAACTTTAGTCAATTTTTATTTTTTTGTATATGTTTTTATGTACAGGTCTTATTTTTTTTTTTACCTCCCCTTTCCCTCCCCTGCTTCTACCCTCCTTCTACCTCTTGGGCCCCTTCCTGGTTCAAAGGATTTGTCTATTTCCTATTACTGTCTTTATGTTGCTTTGGGCCTCTCACGTAAGAGAAACCATACAATACGTAAGCTGGTGTGTCTGATTTATTTCACTTAATATGGTGGTCTCAAGCTGCCTCCATTTTCTTAAAGTGACTCAAATTTATCCTTATTTGTGGCAAAGCAGTATTTCATTCTATATAAATACCATACTTTCTCGGCCTGTGCATCTGTTGAGGGACTTATTTAGCTATTATGAATTATGCTGCTATAGACATGGTATGCATGTATCATTGTACTATGCTGTGCTTACCTCTTTCAGGAAGATACCAAGTAGGTTGAATGCAATTGCTATTTTTAGTTTTTTGAGGAATCTCTGTACTCCTATTCATAGTGGTTGTATGAGTTTATATCCCTACCAGTCATAAGGTGGGGTTCCTGTTTCCCTGCAACCTTGCCAGCATTTGTTATTATTGGACTTACTGATGATAGCTAGTCCTTCTGGAGGAAGGTGGGATTGCATTGTTGTTTTAGTTTGCATTCCTCTAATGGTAAGGGACGTTGAACATTTTTTTAATGTATTTATTGGCCATGTATACATAGCCAATACAGTAGCTTTGTAATAAATACTACTTGAAATACTGGATAGTGGTGCCTCTTGCTTTGTTCTTATATCCCAGAATTGGTTTTGTTATTCTGGGTCTCTTTTTGTTCTGTATTGTTTTTTCTAGTTCTGGGAATGGAATGCTTTTAGTAGTTTAATTGAGATTACATTAAATCTATATATTAGTTTTGGCAATGTGGCCATTTGGACAATACTAGGTTTGCTTATCCAGAACAATATTGGTTTTGTCTATCAGTCTTTTTTTTCAGAGTACTGGTCTTTCGCTTCTGTGGTTAATTGTGGGTATTCAGTTTTTCTTGAAAGTACTGTGAATGATACTGTTTTCCTTATTTCTTCCTTGGTGGGTTCATTATTGGTGTACAGAAACACTTTTGACTTCAGTGAGTTGACTTTGCTGACTTTGTTTATTACCTCCAGGAATCTTTTGGTGGAATTTATTGGATCTTCTGTGTAAAGGGTCCTATCTGTGAATAAAGGTAGTTTGACTGTATCTATCTTTTATTTCTCTTATTTAATAGCTCTGATGAAAGTGTTGAGTAGTATATTGAACAAGAGTGGTGATGATGGACAGCCCTGTCTTATTTCTGATTTTTGAGGAAAAGTTTTTGGATTTTTCCCATTTAATGTGATGTTGGCAGTAGATTTGTCATAAATGTCTTTTATCAGCTTGAGAGAAGGTCTTTCTCTATTTTCAGGCTTTTGATCATGAATAGATGTTGGATTTTGTCAAGGGCTTTTTCTGTGTCTATTACAATGATCACGTGCTTTTTGTCTTTGCTTCTGTTTATGTGATGCATTACATGTATTGATTCGTGTTTGTTGAAGCATCCTTGCTTCCCTGGAATGAAGTCTACTTGGTCTCGTTGTATGAAGTTTTTAGTGATTTGTTGCATTGCCTGCTAGTATTGTGAGGAGCTTTGTATCTGTATCTGTTAGAGACTGGCCTGTGGTATTCTTTTTTAGTTGAATCCTTGTCTGGTTTTGGAATGGAGGTAATGCTAGCTTTCAGAAAGACTTTAGGAGTACTCCTTCCCTTTCAATTTTATTAAAGAGTTTGAGGAATATTGGCATTAGTGCTTCTCTAAAGTTCTTGTAGAATTCAAGAGTGAATGCATCTGGACTTGGGCTTTTCTTAGTAGGTAGGTTTTCTTTGTTTTAATTACTGCTTCTGTTTCATTGCATATTATTGACTAATTCAGAGGTTTTGTATATTCATGGTTCAGTTTTGGTAATTCACATGTATCTAGGAATATATTCATTTCTTCTGGACTTTTTACTTTATTGGAGTATAGATTTTCAAAGTAGCTACTAATAATCTTATGGGTTTCGACTGTGCCTCTTGTAATTTTGCCTTTTTCATTTATAACTGCATTGATACAGGTCTTTTTTTTTCCTTTCTTTTAGTAAGATTGAACAGCGATTTGTCTATTTTGTTTAGTCTTGAGGAACCAGCTCTTTGTTTCATTGATTCTTTTCTTTGAATCTTAATTGCATTAATTTCTGCTCTGATCCTTGTACTTTCCTTTTTGTACTAGTTTTGAATTCGGAGTGTTCTTGTTTTTTTAGGTCCTTGAGGTGCATTATTAGGTTATTTATTTGGATTCAGCTTTTTTCCCCTGATGTGGACACTCATAGCTGTAAACTTCCCTCTTAGGGTTTCTGTCACTGTGTTCCATAGGTTCTGATAGGTTGTCCTGGCATTATCGTTTGATCTAAGAACTAGTAATTTCTTCTGTAACCCACTTGTTATTTAAAAGTATATTGTTTAATGTCCATGGGTTTGCATAAGTTCCTTGGTTTCTTTTTCCATGGATTTCTAGTTTCAGGGCACTATGATCTGGTAATATTCACAAGATAATTTTGATTCTTTTATATTTACTTAAACATGCTTTGTGGGCTAGTGTGTGATCTATTATGGAGAAAGTTACTGCTGCTGAGAAAAGTGTGTATTCTGTTGTGGTTGGGTGGAACACTTGTAGCTATCTATTAAGTTGGAAGGTTTGGTTCAACTCTAGTATTTCTTTGTCGATTTTTGTCTAATTGATCTGTCACTGACTGTGAGATGTTCAGGTCCTTACAATTGTGTTTATGTTTATCTGCTCATTTACGTCTCATAGTGTTTATTGTTTGAAGTTGGGTGCACTGTTGTATGATGCATGTATGTTTATAATTAACTTCCTGTTGAATTGTTTCCTTAACCAACATGTAATGACCATATTTGCTTTTTCTGATCAGTTTTGCCTTAAAGTTCACTTTGTCTGAAAGTAGGATAGTTATTCCTGTTTTCTTTCAGGTTCTCATTGCATGAAATACTGTTTTCCATCCTTTGCTTTTTTGTCTATTTCTTTTTGATTAAATGTGTTTCTCCTATGCAGTGCAGTGTTGGTTTTTGTTTTTTATTTGAATTTGCCAGTGTGTCTTGGTTGGGGATTGAGACCGTTCATGTTTAGAAGTCTTACTGAAAGGTACACACTGGCTCTTTTTTTTTTTTTTTTTTTGCGGTACTGGGGATCGAACTCAGGACCCTGCGCTTGCTAGGCAAGCGCTTATTCCACTGAGCTGTATCCCCAGCCCCTCACACTGGCTCTTGTATTTGCATTATTTTCCTGTTGCTCCCCCAGGTTCCCCATTCTGCTTAACTGCTCATCTTCCCTGATACGTTCATTCTCCTAGGCATTTTGGCATTATTGATTTTATTGTGTCTTTCTAGAATATCCTTGAGAATTGTTTATAGAGCTGGTTTTCTGGTTGCGACTTTTTGAGGTGTTCTTTGTCATAGAAATGCCTTATTTCTCCATCAGTCTGGATATTGTTTTCCAGGGTATAATAATCTGGGTGGGAAGCTGTTTATTTTTAGGGCTTGAAACACATCATTCCAATAAGCTCTCCTGGCCTTTTACGTTTGTTTTGAAAAGTCTGCTGTAATTCTGATGGTTCTATGTTGGTAAGTGATTCATTGCTTTTGTCTAACAGAAAGATTCTGTCATTGTGTTAGACTTCTGGGAGTTTGACAGTGATGTGGGGATATTCTTTTCTGATCGTGGCTATGTGTCACTTATCTGTATATTGTATTCTTTCCCAATACTTGGGAAGTTTTCTGCCATGATTTCTATAAACTTTTTTTTATGCCACTCATGCCATCTTCTGATGCTTCACTATTCCGTTTAACCTCAGGTTAGTCTTCTTTGCATCATCTCTCAGCAGTTGGGGCCATGTCTCTTGTTAATGTTATGGTATCTCTGACTGTATTGTTACCTGCAGCAGGTCTGTCTTCTAGTTCTTACACTGTCTCCTCCCACTGATCACTTATGCTGCCCATACTTTTAAAATAATTTTTAACTTCTTGGACTTTTGTTTGGTGCTTTTTCATGGACTCTAATTCTTTGCTGAACTGTTCATTCATGTTTACTATCATTTTGTTTAGCTCAGCTAGCTTTCTATTAGGGTGTCATTTAAGCTTCTTGATCATTTTGTTCATTAAGTTCATTTTCTATTTAGTTATTCATGTTTGAGCTCACTGAGCATCTTAAGGATCTGGGGTTTTTTTGTCTTCTGTTTATCATGTTCATCTCATGTTATAATTCAGCTATTTGACTTTTGATTTCCTCCTCAGCAGTGTCCCGTCCGTCCCCTTGGAGGAGACGGGAGTTCCTGGAGGCCTCTTTTTGCCTTGTTTTCTCACACAGCGATAACTCGATGGTCAAAGAGCTCCAAGCTCGAACTTTCCACTACTTAAGCAGCAAACTTTGAAAAAAAATCTGCTTAGTGTTTGTAATTGCTTAAGAGTTGACCTGAAACTACAACTTGAAAAAACTTTTACAGGCTGAAAGTGAGTCCTGCATCAAGTCTCACCAAGGACACAAAGGGGCGGTGCTCCAGTGTAAGCCCCGCTCCCACCCAGGCAACATATGGTGCTGTGCTAGTGTGTCAAAACATTAGTCGCTGCACTTTTCTTGCCCTTTATTTGCATGAAATATCATAACCACCGCTGCAGAGAAGGTTAGAGATACCAGCAGTAAAAAAAGCCAAGGGTAAAACTGACAATGGAGTTCAAGAAAGAAATCTTTGCAAAATTTGTTCAAGTCCTGGAAAAATGAATTTATGGGTATGATTTTGGCCTCAGAACCAATTGTTTGGTTTCCTATTATTTCTTATGAGAAAAATATGTTCAGTTCTCAAACTTGTCATGTTTATGGAATGAACTGAGTTCAACAGCCGAGGACTCACTATACTTCCTTTTTCTGCTGAGGGCTGAGGGCGGATTAAAGTGCACTTTCTGCTAGGAGATGTCTGTAGTGTCTGGTTCCCAGTGCTAAACTCTGGGTGTGGCTAAATATAAGCCTTTGCCTCTTTTGCAAAACCCAACCACCATCTTTAATTTGCAGAGGGAAAGGTGGAGTATAACTGGCCTAGCACCCAGTTCTCTGGAAATGAACTGTGGTGATTTTGTTAACACAAAGACAAACAAGGTATTGACATACAGTAAAAGTCAATTAATACCAATAATTACGCCACCTCTGGCAATAACAAAGAAATCAGCAACAATAACAGAATCAAAGGCCAACTGGATATTGACATACCATAAAAACCAATAAAAACTACCACTGTGCCACCTTTCATATTAGGAAAGAGACCTGCAGTAATAAGATAGACGCAGGCAAACCAGATACTGGCGTGCAGTAAATACCTACGACATGCAGTGGCTGTACCTCATTAACAATGGAAAACACTTCAAGAGTAAGCACAGTTAAGTAGACATCTAAAGATTAATAAAGCTGAATTGGTAGTACTAATAAAAATAGGGTGGGAAATGGAAGAAATGAAATTTCAAAGATAAACAGAAAATAAGGAAAGAGAAGTGAGATGAGGGATCAAATTAAAGAGTAGAATAAAATCAATAGGATTATATAAAAGTAACAGAAAAAAAGATGGAAAAAAAAGAAAAAGAAAAACTACAGAAAACAAAGAAAGAAAAAGAAACCAGTCGTAAAAACCCCTCCGCGTGGCGGGACCTGTGTTTTCTTTGCAGGGCCTGCAGGGCCGGAAGCCGCCAGATCTGACCGAGGGACAGAAGTCCTATAGTTTCCACACTCCCGGTTTTGTGAATGCTGAGCCCTGCCCCCGCTTTCTTGGGACTGCGTCCCTCTAGCTGCGCCCAAATTTTGTGTCCCTGTGGGCGCCCCAAGTCACTGGTTTCTCTCCCTGGTTTTGTGGCCTGTGAGTTGTGAGGAGCCCTTCCTGCTCCAGAACCTCCCACCTCTACACCTCAGGCTGTCACCGCCTTCCCAGCCGAGGCATTTTCCCCCCGATTGTCTTGGCCAACAGGGAAAGCTAACAGCGCTGAGCTCTGTGCTGAGTGCAGGCAGGGTGGGGTGGTGCGAGGCAGTCAGGCAGCGCTCCCACTTCCAGGCCCAGCCCTCCATAAACCACATGCGGCCAGCCTGGCTTCTCACCACAACAGGTGAGGGACCCCTTCCTCCCCATCCTTCCCACTAAGCTTGAACTTCTTAGGGGATCCCCTTCTACCCTGTGCCCTCTGCAACAGTTTTTTGTGACCGTTCCCCACCCACTCGTTGTGGTCGGATGACCCTAGAAACCCTGAAGTTTAGTTCTGTGGCTTCTGATACCTGGAGTAGCTCAGCCTTAAACAGCCCATTTCCCAGTGTCTCCTGGTTAATCACTCTCAAATATGGTGGGCACCGCAACAGATTTTTTCTTCGCTGTATCCTATTATGTACAGGAAGTCACTTTCAGAGTGAATCCCTGTGCTATCTTTGCAGTTTACAGTGAGTGTGCTTCCCTTGAGGCCAGTGCTGCTGGCCCTGTCTGTCTCTCCCTGGGGCTGCTGACACTCTAGGTTTTCTTTGTATTTGCAAAGACAAGTCCTTCCCAGAGCCAAGATTAGTGTTCCAGTCTGCTTGCTTCTTCTTGTGTTTTCTTTAGATTCTCCAGTTCCTCTGCGATTTCTGGTTTTTCTGTTGTCTTTTTTTAATTCCAAGAGCTTTGCTTCTTTACCTTTTTGTGTTTTCCAGGTGTCATGAGTTCAGGTCCTGGGAAGACTGTGATACACTATACGCTGTGCTGCCGCCTTCCTCCTTTGAACTTTAACATTTTAGCTATTCTGTAGATGTGCAGTGGTGTCTTGTTAGGGCTTTGATTTACACTTCACGAGTGCCTAATGGCTGAAAATCTTTCGTATGCTTATTAGCCCTCTCCATATTGTGTTTGCTGGTGTGTCTGTTCAGGTTGTTTTTCCCATTTAAAAACCAGGTACCATCTTACTGTTGAATTTTTGGACATTTTTTTCTATTCTGCTAAAACATTCTCTGTGAGCCCTGTGATTTGCAAACATTTTTTTTCAGCCGATGGCTTGTTTTCTGTGTTCTTAACAGTATCTTTTGCAGATTGAAAGTTGTAAGCTTTGATAAATTGTAGTTTATACATTTTTTCTATATATATATATTTCTTTTTGGTACCAGGAATCAAACTCAGGACCTTGCACTTGCCAGAATAGGCGCTTGTGCTGCTGAGCTGTATCCCCGGCTCTGCTGGTGGTTTTCGTGTCTCAGAACCCTTTGCTTACATAAGGTCACAAAGACTTTTCTGTGTTATAACCTAGAAATTTGTAGGCCTGCAGTCCATTTTGGATTGATTTTTGAATCAGGTATGATAGATGGATTGAGATGCTATTTTGTTTTTTCCTTTTGAGTATCAACATCCAGTTCTTACAGAATTGTATGTTGACAAGACTACTCTTTCTTGATGGAGTTACCATAGTAAATTTTTAAGAAAAATCAGTTGATTATATTTTCATGGGTCTATTTCTGTATTTTTCACTGTGTTCCTTTCATCTATGCATCTGTCCTTCAGCCCATTGTGTACTGTTTTTATTACTGTGACTTATAGTCAATCTTTTCTTTTGACTATTTGAGAAAAATTTAGTAATATTGCACCCATTGGACCATTGGACTGTGGACCATGAACAGTGGTCCACAGTCACACAATTTATAGTTGGTAACAGAGATTGCAAATCAGAAACTTGGACTTTGTTCCAATACTCTCGGTTTATCTTCCTTTTAGGTCGAAGTCTTGAAGCGAGGTAGTGTGAAGTCTTTAACTTTTTTCTTACGTTGTTTGAGCCATGTCCTTGTCTTTCTACATGCATTTTAAAATCACATGTCTACACCTATGGAAACGTCTGCTTCAGCTTATTTGGGATTGCCTTGACTTTATAGGCTAATCTTGGCAGAAATGACATCTTAATAGTATTGTGTTTCCTAGCCTGTTACTGCATATTGCTCTTCTCATCAGCAGGGCTTCTATATTATTGAGCTCTCGCTGGGTAACAGGTCACCTCAAATCTTAGTGTCATGAAACAACAAACACTTACTAGGTTATAATATCCAGACATCAGGAATCTGGAAACAATTAAACGGGGCTGTTCTGGTGCGAGGTTTCTCATGAGGCTGCAGTCAAAGTGCTGGCCATGTCTGCAGCCATGGGGGGACTGTGGGGGAAGACCAACTTCCAAGCTCCCTTAACATGTCTACTTGGAGGCCTCACAAGATATGCTTCCAGGTCACTGACGTGAGCCTTTCCACAGGGCTGCCTCCCAGCATGGCAGGTAGCTTTCCCTACACAAGTGATTCAAGAGAGACCGGGAGAAAGATTGTGTAATTTGGAAGGCAGATACATTTTATAACTTCATCGTGGAACTGATGTTCCATCATGTGTATAATACAAGCACGTTACTAAGTTGCATTTACACTCAAGGGGAGAGAATTACACAGTGATTTGAATATAGGAGGTGGAAATCACTGAGCGCTACCTCGGAGACTGCCTACCACTTCTTTGGTTTCTTTGGTAAACGTTGCATGATTTTCAGCACAGGGATTCTATATTTTATTAGGCTTATACCTGTTTTAATTTTTCCAATGTTATTATGAATGATACTTTAAAATTTTTCAAATTCCAGTTGTTTGTTGCTAATATGTAGAAATATAGTTGATCTTGCTATGTCTGGATCTTGTGTCCTGAAACCCTGTTGAACAGACTTATTCTATGAACTTTGCTTTTTTATTTACAATATATCTTGAAGATTAAATCATAATGGGCCCCACAGTGTATACTACAGGGTTAATTATTGCCTAGAGCTCAAGAAGGTTTGCCAATCTGAAATCTATCTGTTAGCTTTAACATAACACTGCTCTGTATGTATTTGAATCTTGAATTAATATGAAAGATTTACTAGTAGTGGCAAACTGATAATTGCTTTTCACTTTTAGGCTTTAAAAAAGTGGATTGAAGAAAATCCTGCGCTTAACTTTCTAAAGCCTGGCATACTAACTGGACGTGGCAAAACAAGTGATAAAACAGGTACTTATATATGGTCAATTAGATTTAGTGTAATAGATATAAATATATAATATATTCAGATTCTTTATTAATGTTTCTGTCAGTTGGGCTTTAACCCAGAGAAGCCAAATCAGTACAGTATTCTAGCTAAATATGGTGTGTGTGTTTGTACATGTCTTTACACTCATGACTGCACAGAGATTTCCTAAAAGGAATTGACATACACAATTTGGCTGGCAAAGTCATCACACTGTTTAGACATCGTAATCACACTAGTCTCTTCCTTTGTAGCAAACAACCCCCTCTTATACATTTTGTAGTTCAGTCAAAGTTTGTGAAATATTGTTTGAGTGTTCCTCTATCCTCAGATTCTCAGTTAACCAATGTAAGATTAACTGAAAATAGAAACACTGTTTCTATTATATTGTTATTCTTTACTAAACTGCAGATACACAGCTCTTCCGTATAGTATATATTTTACATTTTATAAAGCCTAAACAAATAATTTCAAAACCTGGCAAGGGAGAGTAGGGTATGCCTTGGGATTTGGAAGGGGCCTCTGTCAGCCCCCAGCCATGCTTCCACACAGTTGTGTTCCGACCCTCAGAAGAGTGTTTCATGCAGTATTCTGTGACCTGCATGACAGGTCCTCTTGCTACTTACTTAGTTTGTGTATAGTTATCACCAGCCTCTTTCCTGCCTTCCTAGCCCTCGGCCCTCCTACCTGTCCTTCCCCCACAGAAAATCTCTAAACTTCATGAGTATAAACTGTAGATTCAGGTTTTCAAAATGTGGCCTACCCAATGAAGTCCAGTACCATGTTAAAGTGGTTGGAATTCGAAGTTCTCTGGAATCTGATTCCATCATTGAGTCCAACTAGATTTTCAAACTCTGTTACTCCTCCACAAAGGGACACTCAGAAAACATTTCTTTCTCCGTTCACCTGTCCATCCAACACGCACTTGGGACTTACTCTGTGCGGGCCTTCTGCCTCTGCCGGATGCCACCCCCACCTTCTGTAAACTGACGGAGGCCTCTTTGCATTCCTGCGGTGGTGTCCAGTTCGTCACTCCTCTCGCAGAACCAGGCCTCCCACTCATATGCTTCTTTCAAAACTAGGAGCTGGGGTAAAAGTGGAGGCCTGAACCATCATATTCTTAGCTGACAAACCATAGTCTGCTATTTCTAAATAAACATTTGGTCATGAATAGGTGCACTGAGATGATTTTGACTAAATTCTTTTTCTGGCCTATTCCTCTTCCTTTCACATGTCAATCTTGTGTTTATTAAACTAAAAAAATCTCAGGAGCTTTTACGAAAAGCTGCACAGAAATAAGCAAAACTTGAGTTTGCTAAATCTGAGTATTCTCAGATTCCTGTTTCTGTTGCCATCTTTTGGTCTCCAATCTTGTGAAGAAATAAGTCATCTAATCTCTGTGTCTCATTTTCTGCATCTGTCAAATGGAAAAACAGTCATAGTATCTGGCGCACAGGGTTCACATGAATGGATAGCAAAGTCCAGCTTACCCCACCCCGTGCTTTTGAATGGCTCACTAGCTAAGAATAATTTTTCCAATTTTAAGTGGTTGATAAAAGGCAAAGTGTATTTCATGATATATGAATGGTATATGAAATTGTAATTTAAATATCCAGAAAAGTTTTGTTGGAACGTAATTATGCTTACTATGTGTTTTCTGGTTGCTTTTGTGTTACAGTGCAGTGTGAGTAGTCGTGGCAGTATAATTCATGGAGCCCGAGGTATTTAATGCCCAGCCACAAAAGTGTGCCAACTCCTAGTTTAGAGTAGTGCCTGACACATGGCGAGTGCTCAGTGTAAGCTAAGTGTTCGCCATTAGCCACATCCAGACGCTTTACATGGTGTCTGTGGTTCAGTTCGTTTGTTTGGCTTGGGTTTTACTGAGAATACATGGGTTCAGAAGAAACGGGAGTCATGTATGCATCTCTAACAAAGAGTTTTAAAGAAAACTCCCTAGTAAAATCAATAATATACAAGGACTGATTTTTGAGAAACTTTCTAAAAATAAAACTGACTGCACTTGCATTTTTATGACTGAGTTATGATTCATTTATAAGCGTGGCAGGGTCTTTTTAAAAACTGGGATCCCATTACGAGCTAGGTAAAGGGGCTAATATGAACTTCTCTGCTTGCCTAAGGTAGGTCTTCTCTGTTAAGAGTAGAGATTGGTGAGTCAACCAATACTTAAGTGTAGCTGGGTCTAGTGGATCCTTTGGAAGCTGGAGTTTATGTGTGCATATCTTTACTATGCTGGGTGTGGCCATAACCAAGTGAGCTGGGTGGGCAGCACAGCCCAATTTCACTCTGTATGTGAATGGTTTCAGTATAGCCTCCAGGACCCTGGAGTACTAGACAGCAGTATGTGACTGTGTTAGACAAGTCCTTTCCTCCAGTCAGTGGAAACCCACCTGGGCCAGCCTGGGAAGGAGGGCCAGCTGCTGGGACGGTCAGAGCGCATGGAGCCTGCCTGCCCTGAGGAGGTGTACTTGGGCTTCATGAACAATGGTGACTGAGACAGGAAAGCTGTCTGAATCCTGCACATCTGCTTCCCTGTTCCCTTTCTAGGGTTTTCTCTCTGCTTCATCATTCATGCATCCCCTGACCTTCCAAATTTACTACCTGTCTCAAAATCCCAATTTCAGATTCCAAGGGGGGGAATGTGATGGACTTAGTGTGGGTCATGTGCTTGTTTTAACCCAGCAGCCCTCACCAGGCGAACAGGCTTTTAGATAAGTGAGAGCAATCTGATGCTCCAACAACCCCCCAGGACATAATGCAGGAAAAGTTATTGCTTGCTTCTGTTGTGGTCCAACTAGGTGAGGGCGCATGGGCCTTTGCTCCACGCACCTCCACCTACGCATGGACTCTGGCTCCTTCCCTGTCATGGCCCTGTCATGCGGGGCTTTCCGAGCCGCTACCGTGACCTCATCTCACCCCCTGATAAGGAGTGAGAATATTCTAGTCAGGTTTGGAAGAGACGTATTATTTCCGCCAGCACATCAGTAATAAGAATTTAGTCCACAGGCCTCATCTAAGTGTGAGAGAGACTGGGATTTATAACTTAGCTTTGTTCCCAGGAGCAGAAAGAAATAGGGTTTTATGAATAGAGATAGTGTTGATGCTTTGATAGAGAACATCATACTGAATACCCTTATCCACCCTCTTTTACCCTGAGTGTGAGACAGGGAACAATTCACAGAACAGGCGGGGATGGTAGGGTGGGGAGGATGGGCAGACACTCTAGTGCACACCGTTTGGGTCCTAGGCTTAAGTTCGAGGCTCATTCTTCCGCTTAT
The DNA here is from genome assembly GCA_004027595.1 of Dinomys branickii. Taxonomy (NCBI): domain Eukaryota; kingdom Metazoa; phylum Chordata; class Mammalia; order Rodentia; family Dinomyidae; genus Dinomys; species Dinomys branickii. The sequence continues at coordinate 96,983 of PVLD010001812.1, forward strand.
TAGCTCGTTTGTTCACCTCAGCCCCAGGATCCACAGGCCCTGATTTATAAAGGAGGCTCATCCACCTGCCCCGCTGACCTCCCAAGGCTTTGTGTGGCTCTGTGGATAGCTGTGAAAGGGTTTTGTCAGCTGTAAACTCCTATACACATTTAGGAACTGCTATTAGATGTTGATATTTTTGCAGAAAGATCACATTTCAACATTTCAACAGGGCCACAGCCACACTTGGAGCAAGTGTCAGAACTGAGATCGGCGCTCTGGGAGGTATTATGACAGATCTCACCTGTTAAAGGGGACTCTGAATATCTTCTCTGAAACAGGCCCAGGAAAGGGTCCTCCGGCCTAGGGTTACAGGGAGATCATGAACACAAAGCAGTGACCAGTACCTAGCCTGTAATAAGCAGTCCATAGTTAGTAGTCAGATTTTCAAGGGGAAGTTTCCTTCTTTGGTGACTTGTGCAATACCCTCTGACTCTGACGCAGGAATGACCCTCCCAGCGCAGAAGTGCGTGTTGGATACATTCAGAGCCAGTGGAGATAATATTCTGATTGCTACCTCGGTCGCTGACGAAGGCATCGACATTGCTCAGTGCAACCTGGTTATCCTGTATGAGTACGTGGGCAATGTCATCAGAATGATCCAAACCAGAGGTGAGGAGTTTTTCGCCCTTCCCACGTGGCCCCGTTTTGTGTGCTTGTGTGTCTGTCACTTTTGCCTTTGTCCTTGCTGAGCCACGAGTATGTGCCCAGTGGAACAGTGGACTCTCCTATCACTGGCCCAAAAACTCAGGGTTGGCGAGTGACAGTTTTGTCCACTGACTTACACCCTGCTGTGATCCTTGTTCACAGTGCTGCTTCCTTGCCTGGACTGGCTCATGTCCACCTTGGGTTAAGGCTTTGTGGCTCAGGGTGTAGAATCCGTACACTTGTGGGCTGAGGGGTTCCTCTTGTGCAGAAGTGCTCCAGAGTCCTTCTGTCCCACTCAGACTCAAGAGTCTCCTCACCTGTCTTCCTTCTTTCCCCCTCGCTTTCTTTTCCAATTTCCATAAGAATAGCTGCCATGTTGCTTTCCCTGAAAGTGTGTAGAAACTCTAGTGGCTCCCTAGTTCACTTGCTGTTAGAATTTTCAAAATCTGTGTGCCCTCTCACCTCCCCAACCCGTTTCACATTCTTCCCGCTGTTTATTGTCCGGCTCAGCCGCCCAGACTTCATCTGTGTTTCCAGCTTAGGGAACTGCTCGTGTGCTGCCGCACTTCACTTTACTTCTCCCGCTGCCTTCGCCTCACCTGAGCTGACTCCCCCCATCAAATTAGAATCTCTTGGATGCCAATAACCTTTTCTTTATAAGAATACTCGTGGTTTTCCGTCTACTTGCTGGTGGTTTTGAACATGTCTCTTTGTTACCTGAAAGGCTCTTGAGGGAGGATCTTGTTCATGAGGGTTCATGGTGGATTATATTTACAGCAGTGTTTCTGAGAGTTTGGCTGTCCAATCACGGCATACTCGCGACCCCAACAAAGCTAGCCTGAGCTGGGCTGCTCCTTCATCTGCCCCTGTAACACGAGGATGCATGCCTACCTGCATTTGATCTCCTCTTTAACAGTCTGACTTCCCTAGGAAGCAGGATTCATTGACTGTGATTAAATTTTAGGAGTATCTCTATACTTTCATCTATTCTTTTATTATATCAGAATTTTAAATCAAAAACACCAAAAATATTTATTTCCTGGTAGGCAGAGGAAGAGCAAAAGGCAGCAAGTGCTATCTGCTGAGTAGTAATGCGGATGTAATTGCAAAAGAAAATATAAATTTATACAAGGAACAAATGATGAATGACTCCATCTCAAGACTTCAGACATGGGATGAAGCAGTATTTCAAGAAAGAGTAAGTCTTTTTATCTGTGCTGTTCCTTTAGGATCTGATCATAAAAAACAAACAGAACATGAGCATGGTTGGTATATTTTAGTATACTGTTCGAAATGTTGTATTAGAACAGTAAGTTTATATTTAAGTAAGTTTTGTCCTGTAGTGAACATTTTAAATTTGTTGACTGTCTCTGTGTGTGTGTCTGTGTGTGTGTCTGTGTGTGTGTTTGCCTGTCTGTGGGTCTGTGGTGCTGGGGATTGAACCCAGGGTTTCACACGTTAGATAAGCAATCTACCACTGAGCTATACAACTCTAGCTCAGATTAGTATTTTAAATGTTAATGAGGTTAAAATACATTTTACTGGGGCTAATACCTGAAGCTTTGTGTTACATTTAAAGGGCAAACGGAGCTAGATTTGCTGTTGACAGTTCGTCTTGAGGCCCACACCATGGTACTGCAAGGCACAGCTGCTCATCTCTCCTTCGTCTCCCTTCACTGTTACAGAAAAGCTCCCAGGTCACAGGACAGGTGCTGGAATGTTTACTTGTAGGTATGGGCCATATCTCAGAGTGGCATACCTGTCCATGGTGACCTTAATTATACTGTAACACAGAAGCATGAAATCAAAGAGATTGAACCAGCCCTTATATTTTGCAGTGAGCTACCTCCCCAGCCCTTATATTTTGAGATAGGGTCTCACTAAACTGCCCAAGCTGGTCTCAAACTTGTAATCCTCCTGCCTGAGCTTCTAGAGTATCTGGCATTATAGGTATGTGCCACCATGCCCAGCTCAACCATGATTTTTTTAAAATACTAAAGTTCTGCTCTTTCTCTCCTTTTAGAACTTCTGTCATATGATCATTTTTCTTTCTTCCTGGTACTGAGGACTGGACTTAGGCCCTCATACAGGCAGGCAAAGTGCTCCACCACTGAGGTACATCCCCACTGCTTTTTCAGTAGGTTGCCCAGTCTAGACTATAATTTGCAATCCTTCTGCCCCAGCCTCCGGAGTAGCTGGATTACAGGTGTGCACCACTGTGCCCGGATTGATTTGTTTTTTAGTTTTTTAAATAGTCCTATAGGCCCTAAAGTCCTGTCCACTTTTTTCAGTCTGTTTTCTTCTGTTGTTCAGGTTGGTTCATCTCTATTACCTGATTCTTTTCTTGGTCCCCTCCATTGTTCCGTGGAGCTCATCCACTGAACTTTCCATTTCTGTTACTGTGACCATTTATATTTTTTCATGTTTCAACAATCTTTGCTCATGGAAGCATTATACATGTACATGTGTGTATGTGTGCTTTATCTGCGTATGTGCTGGTCATTCTTGGATTACTTTATGAGGCTTTTATTTGGCATGCAGATTCACCATATACAGAATCAAGAAAAACTTATCAGAGACAGTCAACCAAAACCAGAACTTGCCCCTGACAAGGAAAATAAAAGACTGCTCTGTGGGAAGTGCAAAGTCTTGGCGTGTCACACGGCTGACATACGAGTGATAGAGGTACGCAGCCTTTTCACAGCGAGTACCTGGTTTTTTTATTAGCTCTGTTAAACATTACTATCTACTGGTGAAATGTAAGAATACTCTTACTTCTTGTGGCCCTGGTCCATGTGCACAAAGAATAACACCCCTTGTTTGTTTGGGGAAGCTAAAAAGGCTGATCCCACGCTAGTGAGTAGACTACTGCCCACCAGCGGCGGGAAGTGGTAGCGCGGAGGGGTAACAGGTACCTAGACAGTTAAGGGAACGCGTTGCAGGGCTCTTTAGCACAGGGATAACTGCAGCTGACAGCCAGCGCAGGGCCTTGAATGAGACTGTCTCCCTGGGGCAGCAAGCAGCATAGTCCAGGCTCGTGTGTGTGACGAGCCGTCCCCGCCCACGCCGGCGCCCACCCGACGGAAGTGGGCCGCAGCCGCCTTCCTCGAGCTCACCTCACGGCGGCCGCTGTGCTTAGGGCAGGACCAGGCCCGCAAAGATGCGCGTGAAGAGAAGTGCTGCTGCGGGGACAGCAGAGCAGCGCCGCACACGGAGTGCTACGCACGGCAGCAGCCCCAGAGCACTGGGCCTCTGGAATTAAAGGACTTGCCTAGGTGGTGTCCTGAGTCCTGTTCGGCAGGGTCTCTGTCATCTCCCAGGGAGTCTCAACACACACGCTCGTCCCAGAATTCACTCTGATATTAATGAGATGCGTGTGAGGCAGTGCATATTCATAAACTTTCAATAAGGTTGGAGTAGGGTGGAGTGACAAGGGTCTGGCCAGGGTCTCCACTGCGCTCCGACCTGGAAGATCTGACATAACCTGGGGTTTTGTTGTGTGATGCTGTCTCCGGACAGGGGGATGGAGAGGGGCCCTAAGGTGCTGTCTAAAATTAAAAGGGTGAAAGGGAGCAACTTCCTCAGCTTCTCTGAGTCTAACTGTACTGTGAGGAGTTTGAAGATTTATAACACAGAGAAATGACAAAGGTTTAAGGAAGTGGAAATGTTAATTACACTGAGCATTTCCCCTTATACACATATATCAGGTTACCACGCTGCACCTCATAGGTCAATACAGTTGCTTGTCAGTTAAAAATATTAAATAAAAAATAGTTTAAAAATGTTGCCATGAGCCAGGCATGGTGGCTTATGCCTGTAATCCTAGCGCTTAGTAGGCTGAGACAGGAGGATCACTGTGTTCGAGGCCAGCCTGGGCTACTGAGTGAGTTGAAGGTCAGTTTGCATTATGTAGTGAGACCTTATCTCAACAGCCCCCCAGTGCTGCCCCTTAAATTATTATTAACAATAATGGCTGTGCTGCATGCAGTGTGGTATCCTCGATTAGGTCCTAGAGCAGATAGATTTTAGTAGAAAAGTCAGCAGTTTACCTACTAGTAACGTACAGATGTTATTTTCTTAGTTTTAACAAATATACTAAGGTATGTAAAACACTGGCATTTTGGGAAACTGAGTCAGATGTATACAAGTACTTCCTTTCCCTACTGTGTAGGAGGTCAAGTGTGTGAGTCAGATTCCTTTATAAGTGCAACAGAGTCTTATACACTTGACACAAACATACAATGGAAAGCATAAAAAACCCGAACTGTCACTGTATAGCACGCACACAGCAGCACAGCTGTGTCTGGCAGGCATGTGGTTCACATCCTGAACATTTGTCACGCAAGGTCCACTTGCATCTGTGAAAGTTCACAACTCGAACATTCGTAAGTCAGGAACTTACAACAAATGGGTCCTGATCTGGCCTTAGGGTGACCCCTTTCTTCCCTTCTCTCCCCAACTGTAAAGTGAGGGTTCCACCAGCTCTTCAGGTTATGGCAAAAATGTTTGAAGTTGCTGCTGTGCGCTGCTTCTGACGTCTTCCCTATGCTGCCCCACCCCTCACCTTAGGAGTCCCACTACACTGTGATTGGAGACGCTTTTAAGAAGTGCTTTGTGAGTAAACCACACCCCAAGCCGCGGAGCTATGGAGGTTTTGAAAAGAAAGAAAAGATCTTCTGTGCCAGAGAGAACTGTGGCCACGACTGGGGAATACACGTGCGGTATAAGACATTTGAGATTCCGGTCATCAAGATCGAAAGTTTTGTGGTGGAGGATATTGTCACCGGACTTCAGAAACAGTATCCAAGGTGGAAGGACTTTCCTTTTGAGAAGGTACAGTTTGATGCTCAAGAGCTGTCGAAGTGACTGCGTGCTCCCTGTTCTTCGTTACCAGGACCTGTAACTCTGAGTGAAGAAACAGCCCCGCGGGTACAGCCATGGATTATCTGTATCTTAGTGAAATTGTTTTACCTAAGGCTTATCCTGTACTGAATATGTATGTTAACTTCCCTGTTTGTTTTAAGCAATCTGTACTGTATCACATACGAAGCACACAGGCAGGAACTGTGGCACTGAATACTTGCGGGGGGTGAGCAAGAGAACTCACAGTACTTGGAGGAAAATTTAAAACTGTTTGTACCTTCCTGTCCAATTACCAGTTAACTCCTAACAGCCGCTCGGTACAGGTTAGCGTGAATGAATTGAAAGTGGAAGTTTTCTTCATACCTCTTTCCTTCTTGAAGCTACTGCACACTTGGTTTTCCCTTAATAATCTCCTGGAGTTCTTTTCAAAGCTCCCAGTGACTGGTTGCCAAGTCCACTGGACACTTCCTGGTTCTTTTATTTGTTCTCTGTGCTACTTTGGGCCCTGTTGTATTCTTTTGTGAAACTCTCCCTTGGCTTCTTTCCTCCTAGTTCTTTCCCTCCTTATTGGTTCCCCTTTGTTGATGAAGTATAGTTAATTCCAAGGGCTCACTGTGTCTGTCTGTCTGTCTGTCATCTACCTAAGCCATATATACTGATGTTCCCTTCACAGCAGTGTGTAGCACAGTAACCCTAAACTGCAGTAGATGCCCTTTATTCGCGAGGGCACAGCCCTTCCTGAGGGTTCGTTCTTTTACTTTACGATCCATTTTTCTGTTAGTTTCTTCTCTTAACCTGCCATTTTCATAATCATCTCAAGCCATTTTCCAGTAATGGTTGATCTTTAACACATGGATTAGTTGTTCTCAGTAAGTTCCTGGATGGTACTGGTGAGGCCGTTTAATCTGGCTGTCCTTTCTACTTAAAACATTTGCTGATGCTTCAGAGAGCTTGGTTTGGGGCTTTCCTGTCATGGAGATATGTTTCTTGAGTTTTGTTATTTTCACCAGACCAGGGCCGGATATATGGCTCAGTGGCACAGTGCCTGCCCTGCAAGTGTGAAGTCCTGAGTTCGAATCCAGGTACCTCCCCCCCAAAAAAAACCCCACCAGATCAAGGTATTCTGTGTTCAGTTTGGGGAAGAATCTCTAATCTGTAGAGATTTATAGCAATTCAAGCATCTTCTTAGAACAGACTCAGATTAGTTGCTTGTGATGCATTAGGACCATCAATGGCCTAACAATAAAAGCTCCAGAGATCATAAAATGTTAGTCTCACATTCAACACACACAACCTTTTACAAGGAACACTGTGTCCACTGAAAGGCGGTCTGGAGGCCACTGTAACCCTGCCAGTCAGCCTTGGACAGCAGTGGGGTGATTCGTTGCAGTCACTGCATTTTCTGGTGGATCTGATGAGCAACAGTGTCGACTGAAGTGGCGAGAATCACCAGCTACCTAACTTGTGTCTGTTTTCTTCATCTGTAGAACAGGAAGGCTTTTAAAAGTTCAAAGAATAAGAAAAATACTGGGTATACAGCAGCTGCTTGATAATGGTTACTAAGAGTAGTCTTTTTTTTTTTTACTAACAGTGTTCTTGCCGTGCAATAAATGGCTTGTCTACATCAGTTTGCTCAGAGCTCACTTTCTCATACCTCTTGATACATGACTGCTTTTCTTTGATGTTCCTGCCAAAGAATATCAATACCAAGTGTGAAATATTTACTGGAAAAACCTCAAAAGTTTAAATGATTTAATTTAAATAACAGTAAATAATCCTCTCAGCCCGTGGAAGAAAGCAGACCAAAACTAAACGAAGAAAAACTTAGAATTTCTTTGTTGAACTTTTATATGGAGTCAAGCCATTGTCAGGTGCAGACCCTAAACAGAGAAGGCACCTGGCTAACACATCCTGAGTGGAGAGACAGGTAGGTTTGGACTGAAGCCCAAATACTGACCACTGGTTTCCTGAAGAAAGACTGCATTTGAGGGCCGGGCTGGCTTTCCAGCAGGGTACCCGCCCACATCTATCTTTTTGAAGTCCTTAAGGTGGTTCAGATAACACTTACTCTGCAGCTGCAGACCTGATTACCTGCATGGCTTTGGCCAGTGTAACACTGTGATGTTCTCACTCTTTAACTGAGGGCCAGACTGTGCACCAAGGGGAGTAAACGGACTCCTGCCCTGAAGATGCTGGATTTGGTATTAACCAAATTTGAAATAACAAACTAATCAGAGGCCAGAATTTTCTAAGCATGTCCCATGAACACAATGCTGTAGGTCTCTGAAGAAAGCACACTGCAGCCAGGGAAGAGTCTGCACAGACAACACATTGAACACAATGGTTCCCCAATACACAGACTCCGGACTCCTTCTGGTCGTTAACTATCTTAAACCAAATGAGAGAAATATAAAGTATGAGGTGCTTATGAACAAACTGTATGCTAACGTTAGCCTGGAAGAGATGGGTAAATTCTTCAATACAGACAACCTACCAAGCCTGAACCATGAAGAAATAAGAGAATTAGAACAAACCAGTGACCAGTGAGGAGACTGGATCAATACTAAAAGGTTTCGCATTAAAGACAAGCTTAGAAAACTTGGTGTGGTGGCGCACACCTGGAATCCCAGCACTTGGGAGGCTGAGGCAGGATCGCTGGAGGCCAGTTGGACTAGCCAGTGAAGTCGAGGCCAGCTTAAATTCTAGGGCAAAAAAAAAGAGAAGAGCCCACAATCTGATGGCTTCATGCCTGAAGTTCTACTGAACATGGTAAGAATACCAGGGCTAGATTCTTCCAAACTAGACAGGAAATGCAGACACTTGAGGCGAGCATCACCCTACCAAAGCCAGCCAAGGGGATTACAGGAAAGTTACAGCCCCACACCCCTGACGAACACACATAAACACTCAACAAAATAGTGGCAAGCTGAACTCAGCAGTGTATACTGAAAGGATGATTCTTCCTGATGAAATCGGGTTTTTCTTTGGGATGTAGGGATGATTTAACACATGCAAGTGTATAAAACTGGTAACACAAATTAACAGAATAAGAAACAAAAAATTTAACAGAATGAGGGAACAAAAAAAAAAATCCTAGGTCATCTCAATACAGGTAAGACAATTTGACTAAGTTCAGTATCCTTCCGTGGTAAAGATTCTGAAGAAATTAGGTACAGTAAAAATGTACTTCACCATAATGCAGGTCGCATATGGCAAACCCACAGCTAACATCATTCTCAATGGTGAGCAGTGCAGTATTCTCTCAAAGAACAGGAATACAATGGTGCCAGCTCTTGCCACAGTGCTACAATTTGGGGGAAGATGGCTGCGTTTGTGTTTGTGTGGGGAAGGTGGCTGTGGTGCTGTTTGTCACCTGATGTGGAGTTTGCAAAAGGAAGGAAGGAAAATCTTGGTGAAGCTTTTGATGGGTATCAGACTGTTTGCAAACAGAAGCATACATGAACCAAGGTGGTACCGTAGTTCTATTCAACACAGCACTAGTTCACATTTCTACCGATAATGTAGAGGGGTCCCTTTTTCCTCACACCCTCACCAGCATGTGTTTTTTCTGTGTTCTTGACGGCAGCCTTTCTGTAGCAATGGAACCTCAGACTTGTTTCGATTTGGATTTCCTAATGGCTAAAGATGCTGAGCAGTTTTTTCATGTACATACAGCGTATCTGTACTTCTTTTGAGAAATGTCTTTTTATTTCTTTGGTCTATTTTTTTTTTTTTTTTTTTTTGAGACAGGGTATCACTCTAGTTCAGACTGGTTTTGCTTTCACTATGAATCCTTGGCTGGTCTCAAACTCATGGCGATTGTCCTGCCTCAGCCTCCCAAGTGCTGGGGTTATAGGCATGTACACCTGGCTCTTTGGTCCATTTTTAAATTGGGTAATTATGTTCGAGGGTCTAATTTTTTTGAGTTTTAGGATATAGTTTTGGTATTAATTCTCTATCGGAGAAGTAGCTGGTAAAAATTTTATCCATTTTTTAGGTTCTCTTCACTCTGTTGAGTGTTTGCTGTGCAGCTTTTAAAATATATCATTTGTTGATTTTTGTTTTTAGTCCTTGTGCAGTTCTGTTCACAAAGTACTTGCCTCTGCCTATGGGTTCAAGTGTTTCACCTACGTTACCTTCCAGCAGTTTGAACATTTCTGTTTTTGATTTGATTTTAGTAAAAGGAGAGAGATACTGACCTAGTTTCATTCTTCTGCACATCAAGATAGCACTAGAAGTCCTAGCTAGAACAACTATGAAAGACAACTAAAAGGCTAAATTAGAAAGGGAAGGTCAAATTGTCTTTGTTTATAACATGAATCTATAACATGATATGATTCTACATGTGGAATACTCTATGAAACCCACTACAAAAAATTATCAGAATAGTCAATAAAGATATAGAATACAAAAATCAACACACAAGAACCAGTAGGATTTCTACACATTGAAAAACAAGACTAGATGAGAAAGAAATCAAGAAGATAATCTCACTTATAAAAGGTACCAATAACACCTGGGAATCAATTTAACCACGGAAGTCAAAGATCTCCACTTTGAAAACTCTAAGCCATTGATGAAATTTAACGTTATACAAAAAAATAAAAACTGCTCATGTATATGCAGAATGAATATTAAAATGTCTACACTTTCCAAAGCAATGTACAGATTCAACAAAATGCTTATCAAATTTCCAATGATATTTTTTAGAGAAAAAAACCCCCTAAATTTGTGTACAACAACAGGCTTCAAATTCCAGAGCCACCTTAAACAAAAACAACAAATCTGGAAACAACATTGCCTGACTTCAAAATATACTACAAAGCTCTAGCAATCAAAACAGAATGGTAGTGGCATAAAACCAGACACACGGACAAAGGGAAAAGAGCAGAGTCCAGAAAAGAATCCATACATGTATGAGCAACTGATTTTTGACAAGACAGCGGGTGGAGAAAGGATAGTTTCTTCAATAACAAGCCACATGCAAAAGGATTAAATTTGATTCTTATCTCATATGGCACACAATAATCAACTCAAAATTAATTAAAGCCTTAAACATAAGACCCAACACTGTAAATGTACTAGAAGAAAACAAAGAGGAGAAACTTCATGAAATCAGTCAGACTTACGAAATTTTGCATATGACCCTGAAAACACAAGCAATAAAAATGAAAACAGACAAATAGGATTGTTTCAAAATAAGAAATTTCTGCAACCACAGAAATAGAATGAAAAGATAACTTACAGAGTGAGAGGAAATACTTGCAAAATATACATTTATTTGGTAAGGGCTAATACTCAGGATATAAAAAGAACTCTTACAAAATGACAACAAAATGTCAAATAATTCGATTAAAAACAAACAAAAGACCTGAAGAGATATTTCTCAAAAGAAACCATACGACAGTCCAACACATATATGGAAAAATGCTCAGCCTCACTCATTATCACCAAACTGCAAATTAAAAGCACACTATCACTTGAGACCTGTTAGAATGGCCAGTATTAAAAAGGTGAAAGATGAGCATTGGTGAAGGTGTGGAGAAAGAGGGAATGTCTACACACCGTGCGTGAGGACGTTAATTAGAAAACTTCAAACAACGCTGGGTGCAGGAAGTACATCCAAAGGGTGTGAAGCCGCACGCTGGAGAGACGCTGCGCACATTCCCGTTCACCCCGGCATAGTTACACCACCAGGAGGAGTTGGCTTAAGCGCCCAGTGGGTGAAAGGGTGCAGCAGATGTGGTACTGAGAGCAGAACACGGCCCGACCTTAGAGAACAAACTCTTGTCTTTTGTGACAATATGGAGGAACCTAGAGGGTTTCAGAGACGTTCAAGGATCTAGAGTTTCATTTAGGAGGAATAAATTCAAGAGTGCTACTGCACAATGAGGTTATAGTTAATAATATATTCTTGAAAATCACTAAACGTTTTCTTACCACAAAAAATATGTAATATATGTCATTTAGCTCAATTCAGCCATCCTACAAGTATTTCAAAACATCATGTTGTACACAGTAAAAACATACAATTTTTGTCAAAAAATTAAAAGATACAAAGCACAAAAAGAAACAAAACAATCTTTTGCCTCAAATTCCATGTAGATCCAGAATAGAAGCGCTGGCTGGGCTGGACCCAAGCCTGACCCGCCGTGTGCAGTGCTGGGCCGACACCCGCAGCTCTCTGGCCCGCACACGGCCAGTGCGCCCAGGGCAGTGGGGATGTGCCTCTGCATGAGGTCAGCAGCAGCAGCACTGCGGGTGCTGGGGCTGATCACAGGTGTGATCGCAGAGGAAGACATGGAAGAATGTAAAGGGATGTACCCGTGATCTACAAATTGCTAAGACCCACTCCAGATGACAATTTTGGAAATTTAGAAAAGTCTCCTAGTTTGGGATTAAGAAAACCAACTTTGAGGTTCTGCTACTTTGCATTTGTCAGACTTATGTACGACTGGTTTCTCAGCCTTTCAGATGTGTACAATGGGACTAGCAATATTTTCCCTATCTTCAGTGTTGCTGACCTTGTGTTAACATGTAAGTTTAAAATAATCATTGTAAGGAGATTAACTTTATAAGGTGCCATATTATGGACTAAATGTTTGTATCTTCCAAAAAGTTCTATGTTGAAACCTTAACCCCTCAAATAGTATGGAGGAAAAAGTTAAGATTAAATGAGGTCATAGGATGAGACCCTTATCCAACACGATTAATGCCCATCTAAGGAAAGACACTAGGAAGCTAGTTCTTTCTCCCTTTCCCTCTTCTGTTCCATGTGAGAAGGAAAGGCCATCTGTAAGCCAGAAGAGAGTCCTCCCCAGAAACTGAAACAGCTAGAAACCTGACTTGGACTTTGAGGCTCCAGGACGATGAGACTATAAACTTTTGTTGATTAGGCCTTTCAGCCCGTGGTACTTTGCTATGGCAGCCAAAGCAGACTAGGACATGCCCTGGAGGACCTTCACGGTAGAAGTGAGCAAATCAACTTCACAGCGTGGGAGGGCTAGGACCTGTGCACCTACGTGCTTCCTGGCTACGCGGTCAGGTTACTCTTCCTTGTCTGCTGCTCCCACCCTGGGCAGGTAACGTGCTGGTTCCTCAGCACTTCTGCTGCACCTGCACAGCTCACGTGTGGCTGTAGGAAAGGAGAACACGTAGGTCACCCAGGCTTCAGAGTCACATGCCGTAAGCACCACGACACCATGGCCACACACCCTGCCAAACTCAATTCCAAATGCAACAAATTTTCCATCAAAATACATTTAATATTATTCAAATCAGAAATACTGTTTTTCTCCCAAAGCACCTCCACAACATTTCCCCTTGATGAAATATTTTCTGGAAAAAATGTTGAAAGTAGTGAAAGAAAGCATTTGTCTTTTCATATTGATCTACCACAAGGTACATAATCAAAACCTTTCAATGTTTGACCTGTCTGCAAGGTGTGTGGATTATTCATTCTGAAGGTGGAAATCACAATCAAAGTGTTATGATTTGAAGTGTGAAAAGGTTCTTCCCTACCTCTGTCAGTTAACAGTGAATAAAATACATGAAGGAACAGGCTCTCCCAGGCAGGGGCTCACTGAGCAGAGGGTGACAGGGAAAAACAACCCTAAAGGAGGGAGATGCTTCTGAAAATACCTGCTAGTGTTCGGCTGAAATTTAATTAATAGGTAAGAGTGAAAAATCAATGTCCTGTGATGAAGAACTTCAAAGCTAAGCCAGCTCTCTTTCTGGCACTACTGATCTTCCCACAACTCTAGCTTCCAAATTCTAGAAAAAGACAAAACAATTTAACAAAAATAGAGAACACAGAAACTTCTGGCTTCGGGCCTCCAGGAATGGCACCCCGCCGCCATACTCAGCCCTGTGTTCCCTGTGTGGCAGACGGCTTCTTCACGGCCTGGCTGGCTGGGCGGCGGCGCCTCCCTGAGTGGCACCAAACGCAGCTCTCTAGGGCACTCAGGCTTGCTTGGCCATCTTGCGGATCATGTAGTTGAGGATGCCCCCATTGTGGAAGTACGTGAGCTCCACGTCAGTGTCAAACCTCATGACAGCCTGGAAGGTCTTCCCAGTATCCAACTGCAACGACAAAGAAGCAAGAAGTGCCGGGGGGAAGCGAGATTCCTGTCTCATGGTGATTCTGCCTGGCTGGTCCTCCTCACACACTGGATTCGAGCAGCCTGTGGGCACGGGTGGCCCTGGTCCCAGCCCGACCCCAGGGTTGGAATCTACTTTTGATAAGACCCCTGGGAGACTGATTAGGGAAGCACTGCGGAGCACTAAAGATGCAGGTGAGGGGATCTGGGAGCTGGAACAAGCTTCTGAGGGCAGTGGCCATGAGTCACAAGGAGACACTATTTTTAACCTTCTCCTGTGGACAGAAGTGCTTTGGAGCTGAGGTGTCCCTGAGGCTGCGCTTTAGGCAGCTGATCCAGCACCACCCAGAACATAGAGCTCAGCAGCTGCCTGGGCCGAGTGCTGGACAGTCATCCTTCCCTCACCGAAGGGTCTGTAACTTTCACTCAGGAGGTCTGGTAAGAAGCTGAGGGAGGGAGCTAATGTGTAAGGTGATCACATTTTCGTAATAGGGGAAAGGGTTTTTAGGTAACAGGAAAATGTTCGTTTTCTGAGCTTTCACTACTGTGCCCTGGGATGAGTGGGCCTGGAGGAGCAGGAGACGGGCTGGCTGGGGAGGGCGGTAGGGCTGGCAGGAGGCTCACTCTGTGACTATGTAACAAATCAGAAGGCATCACCCTCACCGCATTGTGGAGACAAGTGGAAAACACGCCAGTTGGGCCCCACGTCTAACGCTGTCCTATTGAGTTTTAATATTTTTTCTCCCAAGTCCCACGGATTTCCTTTCAGCAAGACTGACTGTGAGCAGAGGGCCTGTGGGCAGAGGTCCCGCACTGGTCAAGGCAGGCTTACCTTGATCTGGACCTTCATCTGTGGTCTGAGATCTTCTGGAATGATGACAGTGTATCGTTCCTGCCCTGTGAGTCCCAGAGAGTCTGCATTTTCACCAGGGAGGTACTCAAGGGGGATCACTCCCATCCCAACCAGGTTACTGCGGTGAATGCGCTCGTAGCTCTCGGCCAGAACAGCTTTGATTCCCTGATAAATCAAGAGAGCAGTTTGGACACGGTGCCAGTTTTTTCTTTAGGTACACAGAAACTTTACAAAATGATTCTTGAGTCAAGACTTCTCACAGTGAATTCACTCTAAGCACCTGTCGACCTTTCACCTAAAGATGTTGTTCTGCAGTTAGAAATAAGAAAGCAATGAGCCTGGTCGCCTACAGTACGCACCAGCACTGGGCACGTAAATGAATTCTCTGCCTCTCCTCTCCGCTGGTGCTGGGGCACAGCAGGTGCTCTCACGGCCCCTCTTGGCTCAGTGATCACTGGTGGGATTTGGTATCTGAACTATACAGTCTGACCATGATCTCAGCCACTTTGACATACAAGATCACTTAGCAAACTTCCATGCATGGGAATCTATACCAGATACATAAAGAAAATTCCCTTGAATTTTTCTATTGTTGCAGATGTATCAGGAGACAGAGAAGGTTTAATAAAAAAGCACTTTTCAGGTTGGATGTGGTGGGTGTTGTACACCTATAATCCCGCTATGTGGAAGCCACAAGCAGGAAGGTCTACAACTCTGAGGCCAGCCTGGGCAACTTAGGAGATCTTGTCTCAAAACTAAATAGAAGTGTTAGAGATGTAGCTCAGCATCCTCTGGGTTTGACTCCAGCACCAACACACAGAAAGTAATTTTCAGAACACACCACTGCAAAGTGAATGACTACTGTAGACCGCTGTTAAACTTCCCATTTCAAGGATAAAAATGCGCCAAATAGTCTTGATATTAAACTCCCTACTTTATAGCTATTTTATACATAGTGTATAACTGACCGAACAGAACAATAATCAATAAAGCAGGATACCTAATTAGAATTCCCCATTAACTTGTAATTGACAGTTAATATTAATTGTCATAAATACTACATACCCTAAAAGGTCTCTTAATAACTAGGACATACTTTTGAGACACCTGCCTCAGACTTACTCAGGAGCTTATTAAAATTATGACTCAGGGGTGGGGATGCAGCTCAGTGGCTTAAGCGCCTGCCTGGCAAGCACAAGGTCTGGAGTGTAATTCCTAGTACCAAAAAAAAAAAAAAGAAAAGAAAAAAACACTTCAGAGTTTAAAAACATGAGTCTGAGCCAGGTGTGGTGGCAGATGTCTGAGGCAAGAGGATCGCTGTGAGTTTGGGGCCAACCCTGGCTACCGAGTTGAAGGCCAGCCTGAACTGCATAGTGAGACCCTCTCTCAAACAGACAAAAAAAGAACCCCCAATCCTCAAACCCCGACTCTTAGGCACTTCCCCAGATCTGCTGCATCAGGCTCGCTTGCATGGAACAGGGCAGGGGGGGCCAGAGAATCAGGGCTGCTGAGCAAGGGCTCTCACACTGTACTGAGTATTACAGTCACCAAGGGCAGCTTATTAACATCACAGTCTCTCTGGCTAGTAAAGCCGAACCCCTGGGGATTCAATCTAAGAATAGTTACTTAAAAAAGAGTCACAGGTATTTTCCAAACTGGAGAAGCACTGCCTTAGAGAAAGGGCAGACTCTTCCAGGACAGCAGGCATTTGGTAGAGGTGTGCGTGTGTGCGCTTATTCAGGGGGTGGGAAGCCTTCTGAACACACAGAGCCGTGTCCCCAGCTCTGCACTGCAGGGGCCCAGGTCACCACTGCCGTCCTCCAGGGCACTGCGCAGCACTGCACAGGGGCTCAGCCCGGGCCGGGCCGCAGTCACACAGCCTCCCAGGCCGCCGGCCCCAGCCACTCGGCAGAGTCCCAGGCTCTACGGGCCCCTGAGGGGTCAGTTCTCTGTCCTCTAGAGTGCCCAACCTGACCGCTTACTGTCTCGGTCTTAATTCTACTATCCACCCTTAACCGCCTGCCTAAAACCCTTCTTGTTTAATTTCTCTGTCTCTTTTTAGCAGTTTCCAGAAAGGGAAGCCTTTGGCCTATTATCAACTAGTTTGGCCTATTACCAACTAGTTTTCTTCCTCCCTTTAGAATAAAGGAAGTGTGTTACTGCTCACACCCAATGTCTCCCCGGAGCCCCGTGCCTGGGGCTCTGGGAGGTGACTGGGTGGTGGGTGAGTGACTCTGGCTCTCTGTGTGATGCTGGATTAGTACATGCATGGGCTCATAGCCGGGTGATGCTGGAAAAGGAAGGCTGGTGGAAGAGGGGGTCACGAGTGTGGCCTGGAGCAGCACACACCTCGCCCCTCCCTCCTTCCCACTGCCGTGCCTGACAGCCTCCTCTGCCACGCCCTCTGCTGGCTGCCCGCCCGGAGCCGGCCGTGTACTGAGACCTCTGCGAACTGTGGGCCGAGGCAAACTTCTCTCCTTCAGCCTGTGAGTGTCTTGTATCGTGTCTCAGCAATGAGGAGAAAGCAACTCAGAACAGAATCTTTAAAAAGCCGGGGTGGGTCCGATGATGTTTGAGGGTGGCCTGCCAGAGCCGCGGTTTGCACTGCACTTGTGGGTACTGACTCAGTGTTTCCCAAGGGCACTGTCTGTTTGAGCTCTAAATGACTTAAGTTAACACCAGCTAAATCACTCTACCCTCCCCTGGGGACTGATGCTGGCAGCGGCTCTTGCTCCCAGGGCAAGCCAACACTTGTGAGGAAATGCTCCCTGCCGGCACCACCGCTGCTATGGACACTTCAAGAAGGCAAATCTCAAAGGCTGGTGGCTCTACAGAGCTGTCCGGCTAGTTGGAGAGCGCTGCTCTTTCCCATTGGGACACTATCAGTAGACTTTTCACAGGCAGTGAAAGGCAATGGAAAAGCGCACACTTCATTTTTCCAGGAAACGCGGGGTCTGCTCCTGCCAAGGTCACCCCCAGAAGGGCCCGGGTTCCTCACTGTTCTGGTCTCTGAACTTGCCCATTCCTTACATTTATCTGGGACGATGGCCCTAATAAATATGGGTCCCCAGCCTCTGAGAACTCTATGAAAAATATGAAACTTCTATAAACCACACTGATATAAACATATGAATATCATGTCAGACTTCATAAACCTTCCTCCACAAAGTGATCTATAGACGCCCGAGGTCCAGTGGCTGCCATGGTAGGATGGTCTGGCTAAAGGACTAGCTCAGTTTTAGATTATCATACTTCACCAATGAAGTAAATGCAGACCCACCAAGAAGCAGGAGATAAACACTAAACGCTTTTCAGAACTTGCTCTTTCATCTTGAAAGGTATAGCAACAGAATGTACCCCGGCTCCCTCCTGCCTCCCCTTCCAGATGCTCGCTGGACGCCCATGCCGCACACTCACCAGCAGGAAAGGGCCTTTGGCCGCCCAGTCTCGGGAGCTGCCTGAGCCGTACTCCTTGCCAGCCAGTATGATCAAAGGAAGGCCTGCTTGCTGGTACCTCTCAGCAGCATCGAACACATCAAGCTGAGGAAGAGAAGAGGAAGGTTTTACAGATACATAAAAGGCAAAGTACGTGGCTATGGACCTGGCACACCCTGGTGAGAGCTGGAGGTCAGAGGTAGGCATTTGGCCAAGGCAGTGTCAAGCCAGCAGGAAACTTGGCCAACTGGGCATGTGGTCGACAAGCCCCACTTAACTCAGTCTATTTCTATCAAACCGTGCGTCACATTCTTTTGACTGAAATGCCTAATTGTTGTCTAGTTTTATAAAAACATTCAGATACCAGGGCATTAAGGAAAAAAAAGAGATTTTTTTAACTTCCATTAACCAAACTGTTCTAAAACTCAATATCAGAGTCTCAGCAGTGGTCAGCTATAGAAAATAACACAAAGTAACATGTTCCAAAATTATGTAAGATGAAAACTTTCATTTCTGTTCTACATGCAGGTCACGATAAAGACTGCAGAAACATGGATGGAGGCACCAATAGTAAAAGGAAATAAACAGCTAATGTTTTCACAGTTAAGAAACACCCCCCCACACAGATGTAGTTCTCACAGAATCTGAATATTATGCTGAGTTGGGATCTCAGCAAGACATTTGAGAATTATTTTCCCTAGCTATGTAAGCCAGCAAAATAAAAGATAAGCATTTAATCAAACTCTGAAGCAGGCTTTCCACAAATTACCTGATGGCCTGATAGAGCTGTGGTTGATTTCATGTGGCAGTCTGTAAATATGCGAGGGCTCCGTATGTTTTGGCTGGGCAGAACTCACGAATATGGAAACTGCTGCAGAAACAGTGCCTGTGTCCCTCTGCCCAGCCACATGGTCAGGAGACCCCTAAGACCGGGACCCACCTGCTATTTCCAGAGGTCATTCACTTGGTGTATTAAGGCTGTGGAAGTATGTCTTTCAAAAAGTGTTTTCAAAACAAGCTGGGAATTCAAGTCACTGCAGGCTGTGATGCTCAAGATCAAAGGGATGGAGCAGGTCTAGAATCCAGTTGTCTGATGTGTCTCACATGAGCCATGCTGAGCACTTCACAGTGCATAAGGTGGCAGTGCCCCACACGCTCTCCTCCAGATCACAGCACAGAGTGCCTGTCCCTGGGCCTGTGTCCCCAGGCAGTGTCCAAATTGCCAGTTCTTACTGTGCTCTCACCTGGCTCTTCGCTACCCTGATGAGGATTCGGTTCTCCTTCACATTGCCTCCAGTCTCTGCTGCCCCCACCTGGCCGCGCCCCCCTCCCAACTTCCCTCAGAAGTTACCCGACATTTCGGCCAATTACTTGGTATCTGCATCATTACAATCATGAGAGCTCTATTTATAGACAAGCCATGCAATGTACTGTGATTTCTTGTTTTTGGCAATTTTTATAATGTTTCTGCTGGAATTTTCTTTCTGTTTGGTGTGCTCACCTGTGTCTGTGCCCCCATTAATTAATTTCTAACTGCTCTGCTCGAAGAACAAATCTTTAAAGGCAGTCAAAACGTCACGCGATGCACCGTGTGACTCTCCCTAGTGGCAAGGCCACTCTTGAGACCTACGATCTGGTTCCAACCCGGACTGACACTCTCAGCGCAGGGGTGCGTCCCTGTGACCGAAGCAGCTTCCTTCTCCGGCACCCTGGCTGTTCCCTTTCTTCTTTCTTCCTGGATCCTCCATCTCCCCTTTTTTCTTTACTCCTTCAGACCATTTCCAGACAGTTTCACAGAATTCCTGGGGGAAGTGACACAGAGACCCACACGTGGTGGACGCTATGCCAGCTTCACATGCCATTCTACTTCATTTTATGCCTTAGAGCTTTACGTGGTAAATATTGTTTCCACTCACAGGTATGGGTTTAACCCCAGACTGCATGGCTTTAATAAAGTGCTGCGGCTGCACCGCTCACCCTCCATACCCACGGGCAAGTGGTCCTGGTGGGGCGCCAGCTCCAGACGGCTTCTCTTAGGACTCAAGCAGTTCTCTACAGGCCTCCAGATTCCTTCTCTTCCTAGTGGGCACCGTGCATTGAAGTAACTGCTAGTCAGCACTTAATGAATTAGACCATAGGGCAGCATGCCTTGACAAATGTCCTCTAATTTAAGCTAGAATTTCCCCTTCAAGTAGTCTGAAGGAATTTCAAAATATTTTTAAGCTCAATTTCCAAGAAACAAGACTTAGTTAAACTATGAAGTGGAATCTCTGAGCAAGAGGTTTTTAATCAGCATCAGTGATAAACTCAGCAAATGAGACAATACTCACAATTTCTCCGGAAGGGAGATGTACAGTCTGTGGTGCCTGTTTGTTCAAAAATTTGTTTAACAAGCGAATGTTGGCAAATGTTCCCCGTGCCATGATGGCATCGTTACCCCTGCGGGAGCCATAGGAGTTGAATTCTCGGGGCGTTAGGCTGAGAAGGCAAATGGGAAAGGAGCCAGGTTAGCGACGCAAGCAGGAATTACACTTACACCAGGAAAAAGGAAGTGCACCAAACCTATCCGCTTCTCTAAATCTGCAAAGCACTGTTCTCTATGGCAGAAAAGCGGTGCTCAGAGTGTCCAGCGAAGGCAGACGAGAAGCAGGTGGTGAAGGGCCTCCCCTAGGGTCAACTGCCTGTCTCTCAAATCAGGAGACATTCTGAAAGGAGTGTTTATTTTATTTACTTAGAATGGCAGCCTACAAATCTTCAGAGATAATCAGGGCAGGGCAGTCAGATGGAGTCACGAGTAAGGGAGAGCAGAGCGTTCCACAGGCTAACCAAAAACAGGATGGAATTTGTCCCCAAGTTAGCAGGAGCTTGACTCAAAGGGAAGAAACACAAAATAATTTACAACTTTCTTACAGTGAAAAATCAAAGCAATGCCAAAGAGGTAGAACAGCTATTTCTGGTCTTAAAACAGAGAAAGATCTTCTCTGTGGGAAGCAATGAGAGGAAATTGCTGTAATCTTACAGTTAACATGGAGTGGTTCACTGGTCCACTTCTTAAAAGACTAGGGGATGGGACATGGGGTGTGGGTGTTAATATTATGTAATGGATTTAATTTGAGGAATGAGTCTATGACTTGGTTTCAGGAGCAGGCAAACATACACAGGAATCTTTGAAATTCCATTCAAAACATAAATATGTGCATTTTTTGGTGGAAAATTACATTTGCTTTCATTTAATTTCCTAAAGAGTTCATGTGTCAAAAGAGGTCGAGAATCACTATTACAAAACCTGTGTGAGCTAGGAGTGGTGGTACATGCCTATAATCCAGTATTCTGGGAGGCTGACGCAGGAAAAGCACAAGTTCAAGCTCAGTGCGAGCAAGTTAGTAACATAGCAAGACCCTATGTTATTTTTTTAATTTTTTATTATTTTTGCCTTTATGAGACAGGGTCTTGCGATGCAGTTCAGGGTGGCCTTGAGCTCACTTTATATCCCAGGCTGGTCTAGAACTCACAATGCTCCTCCTGTCTCAGCCTCCCGAGTGCTGGGATTATGGTGTGCGCCTCCACGCCCAGCACAAGACCCTATTTTAGATTTAAAACATTTTAAAAAGGGCTGAGGCTATAGCTCATAGTGAAGGCCCTGTTGCAATCCTCAGTATCCAGAAATACAAATAAACCAACCAAAATAAAAAGCAGGCAGACTTCTCAAACTTGTTTATCTGCAGAGGCGATGCAGGAGGTGGGGGAGGAGTGGGATCATTACCTCCCCAAGGGAGCCTGAGGGATCAGGTTTGGAACCGCTGACCTCGAACAGCAGATAGCCCACTCCTAACAACAGGTAACACTGGCAGGCTCCCTGCGGGATGTGGCTCCCGCCTCTGAGGGACTCAAAAATAGGTGAGTGCCCTGAAAATTCCCCCAAGCTGAAGCTGTTTTCTGTAAACGTGTTTGTTGCCAGGACAGGCAATAAACACACTGCAGGCTGTGTCGCTGCCCGGCCCCCAGCATGAGCAGGCTCCACAGGCTGGGGGCAGGAAAGAAACAGAGGCCTGAGCACACTCTTGCTCAGGAAGGCCGGCCTCCCTGCCTCTGCTCTGCTGAGACTCCTGTACTGAAGGGCCTTCCTGGAAGTTTCTCAGCCGCAGACAGACAAAGCACTTGGTTTTCAAAGCTTCAGTGCAAAACCAAGCTTTGATTCCAAAGAGACCACGTGAAAGAAACACTGGCTTTGCTCATTTACTCCACTTGTGCCTTCGTCTGTCCCGCCTCGCTCCCACTTACCCTCTGTTAGTTAAATAGCGAGCAGCAGGGCTGTTTCTCGCAATATTTCCAGCTGGAGAGATGTGATCGGTTGTTACTGAATCTCCCAAATTTAGCAGCACGTACGCTTCCACTATAGATCTGGGGCGCTGCAGAGCCAGAGTCTAGCAAAGAACATAAGCGGTCAGTGTTTTCTGCTCCCCAGACTGAGCAGAGGAAGCTCTACATCCACATGCAGGACACTCTCGTGTTCTGGTTTTTATCAAGGAAGCTTCTCTAAAAGGGTAGTAAGATAAATTCACCCCAGACATTCGCATCTCAATCCTGAAGAGCAGGGGAAGCGTTACTAGCACCGCATAGGCATGCCGCTGCTCGTGGCATCCTCTCTGCTCCCCTCAGAGCTCCCAGGGTGCCCAGGCAACCAGCGGAGTCCCCTCCTCTCACCACGGTGAGTGTGAGAGAAGGTAGACTCAGGGCTGAGAGACGGCTACAGCAGGTCCTGGGCTATTCTCCCGGAACCCGGTCTCCAACTCTGCTGTGCACTGTCTAGGGGGCAGCTGCTCCCAGGGGGCCTCGGCACTGCCACACTGAGCCATGGGCAGAGGAACTGTTGCCGCAGCCAAACATCCCAGCTGCTGGAAACAGCCAGCACCGCGGGTTTGACCGTGCAGATTCCATTCAAAGTGTCAAGCCAAGGACAGGAGATCATAATGTCTGTTTTACACAGAACCTGCTTTGTTGAAAAATAAAGTCTTACCAGGTTCTCAAAGAATGGTGGTGATTTAATGTACGTTGATTTGGGATTCCACAGATACAGCTTATCTGATGGGGCTTCTAAGGCATTCCAGCTTTCATTCACAGTCTTAAAAAAAAAGAAAAAGATAGATCGAATCACATTCCATTGCAGGGAAAATTTAAATATACAAACAGAAAACATTCAAGCTATGAGGTACAATAAAAGCCATTTTTATTCTTTATAGACACACAGAGGGTCCTTTTATCTTTATTTTTTTGAGACAAGGGTCTCACTGTGCAGTCCGGGATGGCCTTGAACTCACTATGTAGCTGAGACTGGCTTCAAACTTAGGGTAATCTCCTGCCTCAGCTTCTCGAGCACTGGTATTACAGATGTGCTGTCCCTACATCTAGCACTTTTATCCTAATTGAATGTCATAAACTAATTTAAAAATATACAAACTCTGGATGGACAGTACAATGGCAGGAATGACCCTGCCTCCTGGGGCTGCACCCAGGGCTTCATTCCAGGACTAGCTGTAGGGACACGAGGCTTCCTGTGGTTCTGCCCTCTTGCTCCCCGGCCCTGAAGGAACCCGGCTGCCCTGCTGTGCGCTGTGAGGCAGTCCAGGTAGAAGGTGCCGAGGGAGGCCTGCAGCTACTGGGGAAGGGCTGAGGAGGACTTCAGCCCAGCGGCCTCGCGGGTGAGCCTACAGGGTCCTCCAGCAACGACAGCCCTGTGACATCTGGCCCGGGCCTTGTGACGGTCGGGGCTCCAGCAAGGCCGCATCCTGCTTCCTGACCCGAAAAAGCTGACATACTTATTCAGCGTACTAAGTTCTGGGGGGTTAATATGCTATACAGAAATTGCTAGGGAAAATATATATTTAAAAACAACTTAGGAAACAGTAATCCAGACTGAACGGGGAAGTTATTTACTCATATTTGGGATGTGGACTCCCTGTGGGGCAGACAGCAAAGGGCTGCTGGGATGTGTTCACTGGTTTGCACTCTCTTCCCCGGCCATGAACGTGGCCTGCAGAGAACTGCATTTAAAGCCCTGGCAGCCAAGCTCCCGAACAGGGGGGCCTGACGATGGAGAGCGCAGGGCCTGACAACCGCGGCCCTTTCACGCTGCCGGAGGCGGGAGACGCTCAGACAGCAGAGGGGAGCGACGGCTTGGAGATGACGCTGTGCTCCACGCATTTTCTCCTACTTATAAAATACACAGCGAGTCTTCACCTCAGTAGTCTGCTGCTTCCTACTGAGTGGTTTATTTTTTTTAAGTACCCAGTCAATGCACTGAGAGGTATATGCACGCAATTCCACCGCAGTGACAGAACACAGGGCCAACCGGGGCTCCAGCACAGCTGACTCACACCACAGGGTGTGGCACGAGGGGAGCTTCAGAGGGTGAACCGGGGCTTCTCCTCCTGAGGCTGCCGCACACTTGTCCAAACCTGGGCTCCTCTGGGGAGGGCGGGTTAGGGAATGTGTGAGCTGCCGGAGCAAGGTGGCTGAGAACCACTTCTCTAGCCATCTGAGGAAAGAAATGCTCCTTTCTATAGTAGGGGCTGGGGATATAGCTCAGTGGAATAAGCGCTTGCCTGGCAAGTGTAGGGTCCTGAGTTCGAGCCCCAGTACCGCAAAAAAAAAAAAAAGAATACTCTTTATACTCCTGCTGGCCTCAAGGTCAATGGCGGGGTGAAGGAGAGAGAGGCTTTCTCGTAGGCACGGGGCTGGGGGAGCGAGGGACTCACCTCTATTTTCTGATAGACTTCCTTAAACATCCCGGGGATGACGTACTGCTGCTCCACCGCCTGGATCTCAGCCCGCGTCGGCCAGATGTCCTTCAGAAACACCTGCTGGCCCCGTGCGTTCACCCCTGGGGGAAACACACGCACTGAGAAAACACACCCATCCTCTGACTTCACTCCTGCAGTCAGGTCTCTTTCCTCTTGGGGCCCATCATTTCCTCTGTGTCCCAGGAGCTAAGGACTGGTGAGTGCTGACCAGTGCCCTCAGGGAAAGCACGTCGGGTCTCCCGGGGTCCTGGCCACACTTTCATGAACTGATGGATACATAAGCTCCTCTTAGGTGTTCTTTGTCTAAGACAACGCACTGAATGTACACCTGCATCTCCACATCTGTGGTTCTGCCTGTGTTGGTTCAAACAGCACAGGATCGAAAACATTCAGGGAAAAGCTACATGTGTATTGAACATGTACAGACATTTTTCCCATTATTGTTCCCTAAGTAATGCACACTTATGCAGTTATTTACATTGTACTAGGAGTTTCAAGTAACCTGGAGATGACCTGCGTAGATTGTATACAGATATTATACAGATATTACACCGCTTTATAAAGCTACTTGACCATCTGTGGATTTGCTGGTATCCTCAGGGGTCCTGAAACCACTCCCCGAGATCCTGGGGCCTCATTGACTTCTGGCCAGCAGCACCCTCACGCCGGACTGAGCGGTGCCTGTCTGAACACAAGGCACACAGCACCGACGCACTTGCAACCAGCATCGAGGAAAGAATTACGGTCATGCACCGAGGTGCTGCTATAGGAAGGATCAAGTGTGTCTCTGAAGTTACGATTCCCTAAAAGTAAACCTAAGGGACCTGTCTCCAGATGACCTAATCTGTAATAGACTGAGGGCAGTATATCAAGCAAGAAGCCAGCAGAAAGGAGATAAGTGCCATTCTCCTGAAGTCTAGGAAGCTGATGTGTCTGGCAAGTGGCCTCACGAGGTCCATGTTAAAGTACTGCCTACCCTGAGTGGTCAGCAGGTGTGGAGAAGGGAGAAGCGCCAGAAACCAGGGGAGGAAATCTCCACTGCAGTCAGCATTTACTGCCCTGAGCTCGGCAGACTATCTTTATATCAGTTGTGCCCTAGCTGTGCCCTGGCAAGCACTGAAAGGATTCTCTGTTGTCTTATCTCTGGAGGTTCTATGCTTCTTTTATCACAAAAGCAGCAGCTTTCTCCAGTAATGTTTTGAATTCACAGGAAAAAGATCACAGGCACACGAACAAAATCTTACCCAATGGCTCCTTCTCGAAGTTGATCCTGACGGTCCCAGCAATGGCATAGGCTATGACTAAGGGGGGGGATGCTAAATAGTTGGCCCGCGTGTTGGGGTGGACACGACCTTCAAAATTCCTGTTCCCAGATAGCACTCCGACAGCTACTAGGTCTCCCTGTGTGAGACACAAAAGTAACCCTGTCACAGGGAGAAATGATGGCCTGGGTTTCTCACTAGACCACTGGCAACAGTTTTCATATCCCCGATGTGGCTCTTGTACCTCTCACCGGCCCTCTCCTAAGAACAGCTGCAAGAGGCTGGTGGCTAATGGAACCACAGTGGTGTACACAGGTCAGTAGCATGGGGGCACTGAATGTTTACAACAGAACTCAAGCCAGTGCAAGATAGTTTAGATTCATTTAGGTGGAGACCTGTTGGGCTTTGACTCCTGGAATCCTCTGTAGTCAAGCCAGGCACACACTGGGCAAATGCTTGGGCGTCGGGCACTACACCGCGTGTTTCACATCCTTCGTCCTCGTAACTCTCACGATTGTATAAAGTAGATCTGATATCGTCTCTAATTTACAGCAGTAAAAACTGAGGCACAGACACGCTAGTTAAGACGCCCAAGCTGCACAATTAGTAATTTGAATTGGAAAGACCACACTCTTAACACATTCTGTTTCCGTGGACTGTGTTGAAATCATTGGCACTTTTGTCACATATCACATAACAAGGCACGACAGCGCGAACACCTCCAGGACGGCTGTAGTTACCTGCGTGATGGCTTCGACCACGGGTTCCGGTAAGGGCCCACTGTTGCCGATGCAGGTCATACAGCCGTAGCCCACCACATCGAACCTAGGGGTCAGGAGGGGCACAGGGAGGAGCGGCTTTCAGCAAGCCCTCTGCGCCCTGCCGTGGACCACACGGCAGAGGCCCGGGAGAGCAGGCACAAGTTCAAGACAGTGCTATGTCTATGAAGTGTTTCCTCTGAAGAGCATTTAGATAAAACATATCTCAGAAGAATAGATTAGCAGTTTTTCTTAAAATAGGAGTCAAATGATTTAGAACGTTTGAAAGTTGAAATCAGGTATATCGTTAATGTCTCCATTCACTACTACTATTATATCATCCTGAGGACTTCTGTGTTTTATGAGACATGTCATCCAAACTGGGATAATACGCAAGTTGAAGAAACTGCACTTGGCAGCTAATAACTAATTTGTCTCAAAAAATCAGAACGTTGTGAGCCATAGGCCACGTCAGAGCAAGTGAGAGGGGGCGGCCTCCTCCCCAGTGGTGGGGGGAGGCGCGGTGCGGCAACGCGTCAGAGCCCCGAGCCTGGAGCCCAGAAGGCCGGAGCAGCGCCCTTGTTGGTGAACAACCAGCACAAGTGCTCAAGGTAGAAGCAAACTCCTCACCCAAGCTGAGACAGATAAGGCATGACCCCGCTTTCCCGGAGGTAGTAGGTGACCACGCCACTCCCTGGAGACAAGCTGGTTTTGATGTAAGGCTTCACGTCCAGGCCCGCGTCCACAGCTTTCTTTGCTAACAAGCCTGTGAAGTGGTAAACACAGACAGTGTGGACGGCCACCTGCTTAAGCTGCCAGGAATACTTCAGGAAAGAGCCTGACTTTCCAGTCGCATTTCTTGCTATGGTCTGACAAGGCTCCCTTCCTGATGGCATCTCTGTCCTACAGAAATCAAAAGTTCACTGGCCTAAAGTTATTCACATCCATGCAATGCACTCAGAAATAATCACGGAGAGATGTGCTTCCTCTCCATCTCTTGAAGAAAGATAAACCCCAAGTCCACGTGGGAATATGCTACAACTCGGTTTTTAATTTCTGGAAGAAAAATAAGTAATCTTTCTAATTTTTTGATGTGGATGAAAGTGAATAACTGTAAGGGCTCTTATAATTCGATGGAAAATACATGAACTGTGTACTGGTTGGTGAGAAATACAGCCATCAGAAAAGTAAAACCTGTACTATAGACATCTCCTAACTGGAAGAGCAAGAACTCTATAAGCCTTTGGACTTTGGGCAAACACAGAGTCCATTCTACTACGGGCACACTAGCTGCCCTGACTTATGAGGTGTCACAGAGCCCAGACAGAAGGGAGGAGCAGAGGGGAGGGTGTGGCAACTGATGAATTCTTCACAAAGAAAGTCTTCCTTTCTCCCATAAAGAAAGAACTGTTGCCCCTAGTCTGTGGGATGAAGGAAATTCTTAGGGATGATTAAACATTAGGAAACTAAAGAGATCTTGAATTCGCAGAAGCCTGCATGCAGATATGAACTGCACAGCAGCTTAGGTGCGCTGAGTTTTATCAAGCAGTGCCCCGGGCCTGATTCAGACGTGCCTGCCAGTGCACCGTGATGGCACTACACCTCTTGGCAAGGGCTTCACAGAGAAGAAAGTCTATAACAACAGTTTCTTTCTTTCTTTTTTTTTCTTCTAAAGTCTAACACACTTCTAAGCTTTGCCAGAAACTGAGCCTCCTTACCAGTTCTTACTGTCTGTGCTAATTCTAGGGAGACAGACTATTATGTACTTCGGATTTTTAAGAGATGCTTTGTATGAGATCTGTACAGACATCGCTCAGCCAGTAGGTCTCGGGACCCAGAAAGACAAGGTTCTCCAGGTCTTCTTGTGAGGGACTTGCCTGCACGTCCCCACGGCCACGTGGACGAGCTCAGATGTACTTACCTGCTCCTAACATCACAGATGGGTTACTGGTATTTGTGCAGCTAGTGATGGCAGCAATTACCACCGAACCATGTGCAAGGGTGAATTCATTATTGTTGTAGATAAACACCTTCTGGTCACTATGATGTTCTGGAGCGATTTGGAATCCTTTAAATCCTTGCTGTATGAAGAAAAAACATATGGTCAAAAGTTCTCATTTTGGAAGAAGGGAGAACACTCTAGTAGCTAAGTGTGTGTATTGTTTTCACACTGGGGAATCACATCAGGGGCCTCCACTGTGCCATAACCCTCACCACAAAATACAGAGATAAATTAAGATAAACTTAGTTGTCCAGGATGGCCTTGGACTTGTGATCCTCCTTGCCTCAGCCTACCAAGTAGCTGGGATTACAGGCATATGCCACCATGCCTAACTATAATTTTAAAAGTCAATTATTAAAACCACAAATATCTCTGCCAATAACTCCAAAATGCTACAGAAAAATTAAACTTCTTTATTCTTTGTAAAGATTTATTACAAAAGGCAGTCATAATTCCTGAATCTTACTCTGTATTGAAATTAATAACAATTAATTTTTTCTCGTCTCAAAAATGAAAATATAAAAACTACAAATTTTAAGTCGGTCTCTACAGAACTCCATGATGTGACTGTTTAATAACAGTATTGCACACTGCTGGATACAGACTGAAGCTACTGTCTCTAATCTTTTGGAAGTTTAGATAAAGATACAACTTTGACCCGATTCAACTGATCATGACCGATAACACACGGTCTGGCTGAAGACCTGGTGTCCACCAGTACATCCATCGTGCAGCCTGTTCATCTGGGAATGTTCACTGGGAGAGCTGTGTGCGAGACACTCTGCTCAGGACTCTGTGGGACTGAGACAATTCCAACACAAACCCTACACTCCAGGTGGAGCTCAGCATGGGATATCACACGTGCGAACTGAGAAACAGCTGCACAGAGAAGAAGTGCGGAGTCCCAGAGACAGGCTGCTTTTGCTTCCAGACCTGGCGCCACGCAGCTCAAGTTAGGGAGACTCAGTCTCACCCTGGATAGTGAGTCAGGGTGCAGAAGAGCCGCTGTCTGCGCAAAGCCTCCTGAAACTGAAGAAACGGGGCCCAGCATACGCAGACACAGGCAGGCAAGGTGGAGGGGCACAGCACAAAGGGCTGCTAAGCCCAGCTGAGCAGCGGCACAACACGTGAGTCCTGTGGAATGTGACTGTGTGCCGGCCCGGCCCGCTGTTAACAGTCATCAGGACTTAAAACAGAAGAAACACCCTCAGCGGCGCCAGACTTGAGAATGATTCATCCCTGAGGGCGGCGAGCCTGGGCATTAGCACGGGGCAGGTCGGGGAGGCTCCTACCTTGGCTCCCAGGCAGCTCTCAAAGTCTTTTTTCATGTCAGACACTGCAACTTTGTCTTGAGGTCTTTTGGGTCCACTGCAGCAAGGGACAACTGTTTTCAAGTCTAATTCCACAACCTGTTCACCAAGGGAAAAGGCACTATAGAGACAGTCCACACTATACTGACCAAGGAGAAACCCATGCTGTGCCAGAGAATTTAAAACACCACCACCACAACAGAAAGCAAACAAACAAAACTACCTTATTCCGAACTAGGAAACCAGTGTTCACTCTAACACTTAAACAGTCAATTCCTGAGGATCAAAATGGCGCCTAGCTAGGAAGGAACAGGTGGAAAGCTTTGCTAGTGCTAAGAAAGACCCAGGTGGACACTGCTGTTGCTTCTGGTGTCTTTCACTCATCTCCCTGTAAAGCAGATCGTGCATGCATTTCATGTCCTAAATTAGGTTGAGACAGGTTTTCTACTGAAAAGATACATAAACCACCATCTAATGTGATTTGGAAGGCATGCAGCTACTAAGTTTCAATGGCAGGAAAAGGGTGTCAGTCTGAGTACTTCCTTCCTTCAGTGAAATATGAAACCAAACAAGGATCCCTGGCCGAAGATTTAGCTAGTGATGCAGTGCCTGTCTGGAAAGCATGAGGTCTTGAGTTCGATTCCCAGTACAAATAATAAATAAACAAACAAAAACCAAGGGTCCCACGAGTGGTTGACCCTCTAACCTGGGCTGTCTGGAAAAAGAGAGATTTAATTTGCACCCCCCAAAATACAGGTTAGACAGTTACATTAAATAACCTTTCAGAGCTTTCAGTGATGCCAAGAGCCTGCAGTAGCATGCGTGCCATTGGTTCACCACCACTGGGTGAGACACTGGACAAACAGAGATAGCTGCTAGGTTCACACCTTCACTTCTTCCTACAATGACGGCGAGGATGGACTGGCCTTTCAATAGCTCTAGTTCCTTTAACCAAGCCTTTCAAATGTCTTTCATGGAGAAGCCATGCTTCAATAATTCAAAACGGGAGCACACTCAGTTTAGAATACTTGGACCATAGGAATAGAATAATTATGCTGTTATATTTATAATTTTGCTCTTCTTTTCATTTTACAGCTTTAAAAAAATTTTTTTAATTTTTATTTTTTTTCATTTTACAGTTTTTAATACCCTTTCTCCTGCAGTAACTTGGTAGTGACTGATTTTCTACAAGTGGACCCCCCAAGAAAAAGCAGAGACAAGTAAACCTTCAGCCTTGGGAAGGGGTACATGTGGTGGGAGGTGCCTTCGTACCTGGGTGAAGTCTGGGTCTTCAGAGGGGTTGCTGAAATCGCGAAACATTCCTACAGCCTGAAGATACGTTTTCATGTGCTTTACTTTGTTTTCATCTCGACCTAAGTAGTAGTAGTTTAACAAGTAACATGTTATTTCCTTTACATAGATCATAAATTAGCATCTCTACCAGCCGTTCCATAAGCACTCTGCAGTCCATGTGCACAGCACCCACAGCTTGCTGACCTTTTGGTTCCAGGCTTACAATCTGACACCCTGGTTGATGCTGCCTTTTCTCAGCAGCCATTTACTGGTCACTTATTCCTCTAAAATGGTTTTCTGGAAAATATTCTGGCCCTACTTATAGATATTCCTTTCTGGTTACAGCCCTTAATTAGGAGGAGAATAGGGCGGGGGATATAGCTCAGTGGAGTAAGCACCCGCCTAGCAAGAGCAAGGTCCTGAGTTCGATCCCTGGTACCACAAAAACAACAACAACAAACAATTAGGAGAACAAACCTGAGCTAATTGCTGAAGTACACCCATCCATTTACACCTTCAACTGGCCACAAAAACGCGTGGCATACCACAGTTACTACTGTTAAAATAATTACCCAACCCACCACAAATCTCAAGCTATTAAGCACTTTCTATGTTCCTGGCACTCTGCTAAATATTTGAATATATTACTTCAACCTCTAATCCTTTATCACGACCTTATTAGACAAGTACTATTAGTATTCTTATTTATGGATGAGGAAATCGGGGTTCAGAACCAGGTAACTTTCCTATGGACACTGCCAGCAAAGGGCACAACTAGGATTTGAACTTGAGTGTGCCTCTGAAGTCCTAACTCACCATGCTGTGTCACCAGGATTATGACCCTGAACCTCCGCTATTTAATACTTCATCAGGACTCTGGTGTAGGAGGTGACACTCATGAGGAATGCCCGTGGACGTGTATCCCCTTGTTTCTCTGACAGTGACGTGTCACTGAAACTTGACACAGGCCATAGATGACCGTTTTCGGTTTGTTCTAACTACACACTGAAGGTCTATGGCTTTTAGCGCAGACTTGGTAGAAGACCAGTACACGAGCATCCACACTTGTTTCATGCCCACCATTAAGCCCACAGCTCATCACATGTCACATGTCTTCTTCATAAAGATTAACAGGACCAATTTCTCTTGGAGTTTAGTAAGTGCCAAGAGTTTCTTTGGAAGCAGTACTTTGCTTCAATTCGATAGGTGTTGCACATTTGAGAGCAGAGCCCTGAGCGGTTCTGCAGCGCCTCCAGCAGCACAGAAACAAACCTGGTGTCTGGGTGCACGCTGCCGGCCCCTCCCTCCTCCAGGCCAGGGCCCTCACCATGTATCTTGCTCTTTCATTTCTACAATGTTTTAAATCAGCGACTGAATATTTAATGTTTTAAAAATAAACGAGAATAACAACACTTCTCTGCTCCTCACTTTGCTCTCTTATTGTTTAATTATCTTATCAATCTACCTTTAGGATGTGAAGATGACAGCAGATGCACACCACAAGCCTGGCACACAACAGGTGCCCCATCAACAGCAGATACCGCACCATCACCAAAAAAGCTAGTAAGAGAAGACCGGCCTCAGTCCTAGGCTCCCAGAGCAGCGGAGCTGGATCTGCAGCACCATTTCCATCTCATCCCTTCTGAACTCTGAACAGCCCGCTTGGACATCACAGAGAGGAAAACCAGCTGGACAACTCTAACCCAAGAACTGTGTGGGGTAGAAGCAGAGGGCGGCCCTCAGATCCTCAGGGTTCTACAAGACTTTACCAAGAGCCCTCGGCCGCACAGTCTGCCACTTACCTGTCTGCACCAGGTACTTGATACTGACTTCATCGACTGGGAAAAAGGCAGCCGTTGCACCATACTCGGGACACATGTTGGCAATCGTAGCTCGGTCAGCAATGGACAGCTGGGCTACTCCTGGCCCAAAGAACTCAACAAATTTGCCAACAACTCCAACCTGACGGAGGTGCTAAACAGCAGAAAAAAACAGAAAAGTTTGAGACTTAAAGAGTCTACATTTAAGGAGCTGGGGATATATCTCAGCAGCACAGCCCTGCCTGGCAAGTTGAAGGTCCTGCTTTCAATTCCTCATATCAAAAGAAAAAGAAGAGTCCACATTTAAAATGCAGAACTGTCACTTCGCAATTCTTATAAACTAACCTTAAAGTAAACATAAACTACAAATGAACTCAAGGTTTTAAATTATTTTAAAATATAAAATTTAAAGGCCTCACTTCTTAGATACAACATGGTAACCTGGGCTGGGTCCTAGAACAGCCCACTGACAAGTGGCACAGTCTGCAGCGAAGGGCCGCACACCAGCGGCAGCGTCTCCACGTTGAGAGTCGCACTGAAATGAGTAAGACGCTGCCCTGACAGACACCGACAAAGGCGACAGTGGCTCCCTGCATGGCCTTTCCACCAAGGTGCCTACAGTTCTGAGACAATGTCAAAATGGCTACATTTTAAAAAAGAAAAAGTAATTCCAAAACACACATTAACATAAAGAAAAGTTTTCCAAAGTGGAAAACACCCCCTGATGAGATCATTAGACATGTCTAGAAGTGCTAAAATAAACCTAAATAGAGCATCATATAATCACACTGAGTAAGTAAATGGCTTGTTTTGAAAGATATAATGGAAAAATTCATGCTACAGGCACAAGTCAAATGTAAGGAAAGGATCCAGACAGCCTAACCCCCATGTGTTTTCCACAGAAGCCATCTGCCAAGGCTGAGCCCTGTGGGTGACTCAGGCCTGCATGAAGCCAGCTTCATGGATGGTCAACAACCACATGGAAGGAAAGGCTGTTTTAGTTATGTAGCTCTGCCAAATTCTGTGAGCAAGCCTTATGTTATTCCATATTAGGAACACTGTACAGATATTTGTGATAAACTATAGTGTTCAAATAAATCCAATTCCAAATGCCACAAACATTAAACCAAAGAGAAATCTTTCTGAACCATTTATAGTGTGGTGTCTGTATAAAAGACTCCAAAACATATAACCAGAAAAAAAAATGCTTGTGATAAAAAAATCACTTTCTAATAGTGTTCTAGAGTGAAACTTTCTTCTTTTGTAAAGCAAGCAAATCATAAAAAAATATGGTTTCCTACAAAAGTATAAAAAAAGCTAATATTTTCCAACTTCGAGAAACATATGTTATAATAACGTAACTTAGAACACAAAGGAAAAAATTTAAAAAGCCATACATTATTCATGGACTATTTGGTATTTACATAAAATAAGAATCAGGTGGAAAAAACACAGGAAAAGTAGCAGAAAGCATGCCCTAGAATAACTCCAATGATCTCGGGACAGCAATCACTTCCAGGAAGAGGGGCTGGCTTCAGCCACAATGTTTTTGTTACTTCTTTACAAACACAGGGATGCCTGAAATAAATATGGCAAAATATTATCATCTGTACATCTAAGTGGAGAATATATAAATATCATTTCCAAGTTCTGTTTATTTTAATTATGTTGTAATTTTAAAACCCAAGGGAAAGGTCTGTGCAGCAAAGAAGAATACAATGCGCCTTGACCACAGACCACTCCCCTTAGCTCTTTTAGGGTTCTAAGTGTGTTGTTTTCTAGCACTGCTAGATTGTACTCTGCTGTGTATTCACGCCCTGTTTGGCACTGACTTTCCAAGATCATGAAGCGGGAGTATGCCGTTACCTTGGTGATGGTGAGCACAATGTCCGTGGAGGTCACCAGGGGCTGAGGCTTTCCCATCAGCCGGTAACCAATCACCTGGGGGAGCACCATGCTGATCGGCTGACCCAGCATCACAGCTTCTGCTTCAATTCCACCCACGCCTGCAGTGGAGCGCATGGCAGGAACAAGGCTTGCGTTACTACTCCTTACTGCAGCACCAGTTCCCCAGGCAGGAATGCAATAAACTCAGTTACAATATTTAACGGGCAGAGTTGTGTTTCTATAAAGAACCATTATTATTTTCTTGACCCCCACCTCCTTTTTACGGTGCTAAGGATTGGACCCAGGGCCTCTTCCATGCTAGGCAAGAGCTCTCCAAGCTACACCCCAAGTCCACTGCTACAGAATATTTAACAAGTGTTTCTCAAAGTGTGACCACCCCCCAATACCTGAGTCAAAATCCCCTCAGTGCCCCCCAGCATAGAGTAGGGTTGAAAGTCTCCGCCCTCCCCCCCCATCTGGGAAGTGAATCCAGGGAACACTAGGCTACATTCTTGGCCCCTTTTTATTTTACTTCCAGATGAAAGATTTATGCAATCTGAAGAGAAACCAGAGTATTTTATTTTACTTTCAGACAGAACTGGCTAAACTGCTCCACTTGGCTTTGAACTCAGTGACTTTCCTGCTTTCCCACCTGCGTGGCGGGACTGCTGCAGCGCTGTACTGGCCAGGAGTCTCCACTGTTAACATACAGCCCTCACCCTCCCGCAAAAAGCTAGTCCGTGGAGAACCAGAGATGCGGCTCAGTAGTGAATGCAATGCCCTGAATCTGATCCCCAGGACACAAAAAAGAAAAACCAAGGGCAGTGCTCATTTCGGCAGCACATACGCCGAAAGAAAAAAAAAGCAAATTAACAAACACACCACCTGGTTTTCACTTATGCAAAATGCCCTCCTTGTCTCCTTACTCAGTTCATTGCTCCAAACATAAACTGAACGCCTACCGGGTGCAAGGTGCTTCCCTGGGAACGGTAACAGGCGGAAATGCCTTTCCCGTACCTGTGATCATGCAAGTCCATGCTGCCAGGAGGTAATAGCATCCAAGTGAGCTAAAGCACATGCTTTAAAAGGGCACATATGGAATAAGAACCCAGAACACACTCACCCCAACCAAGAACGCCCAAACCGTCGATCATGGTGGTGTGCGAATCCGTGCCCACGAGGCTGTCTGGGTAGTAATATCCATCCTGGTCAAACACCACTCTTGCCAAATACTCCAGGTTCACCTGGTGGATGATCCCTGAGCCTGGGGGGATGATCCGCATGTTGCGAAAAGCCTGGGAGCCCCACTAGGGGTGCATGAAGGAAAGAATGCCATCAGCGTCTACACACTTTTGCTCAGCTCAGCCCCCGAACACCTCCTTCCTCCCGCCCCACATGTCGAAAACCAAAACCACGGCTTGTACCTTCAAAAACTCAAATCGTTCTCTATTTCTTTCAAATTCCAGGTCTTGATTCTTCTGTAAGCTGTCTACCCTGTCCGAGAGAAAAACTAAATGTATGAATCTGAGCCTTAAAATATTACTGATCAGTTTTACTGGTGACAAATAAAAGGGAAACTGCACCTGCAGGCTTGCTGGGTGGCATTAGAAATTTCACTGTCACAACCTGGAGAGGGAGTGTGGACAGAAAATTGCACAGAATGATGATTTGATTCAAGTGACCCACACCGCCCTTAAGCAGGATGAACAGAAAACAGGAGCTGAACTGGAGTTAAAATTACTCTAAAATCTGACTTGCAGGAACACATTGAAAACACTTATGCTACAAGAGCAGCCGAGACACTTGCAGAGCCCTGCTTCTGTATCCCCACCTCCCCTCGACCTTGTCTCCTCTCTGAGCTGAGCCATGGCTGGGTGGCATTTTTACCTGCTTACGCTGGGAGACGGTGCACTGGCAGTGCCAAGCCCCAGTCACAGTCAGAGTCACAATCTCCGAACTCCCAGACAAGAGTCTGTAAGGGAGAGGGCGCTATCCGAGAGCAGATACAACCCCACTTTATGCACTGGGGTTTACTCAAGGCCATCCAGTTCAAACGCTAGCAACGCAGGACGTGATGGTGATTTTTGAGCTCTCGTTATTTGTATATCATGGATTTAGGAAAGATAGTAAAACTAAGAGCTAAGATAAAGTTAGGCTTTATTAATTAATATAATCACTTACGTTTACTGACATTAGGAACTAGCCACTATTGTCAATGCTTTAATTTCCTCAATCTGTCTCCCTTAAAATGCTTTGAGTCAGGTATAGCTAATAGACATAATTTTTTGTTTTGTTTTGTTTTGTTTTGTTTTTTGAGACAGGGTCTCACTCTGTAGTCCAGGCAGGCCTCGCACTTGTGGTGACCCTGCCTCAGCCACCCGAGTGTTGGGATCACAGGCGTGCACCACCATGCCCAGCTCCACATTTTGCAAATGAGGGAAATGAAACACAGAGAGGTTAAGAAACTTGCTGAGCACTACGTGGCCAGAAGTGGTTAAACAGTCTAACTCGAAGTTTATATTCTTAGTCCCTAGTGCACCCTGCTTTCCCTCGGGGAAGTTAGACTGACCCTCACCGCACAGGTAGCTGCTGGCGGTAACAACAAGCTCTAACACCAGCAGGAGCTGTGCACACTTCTGCGCAGGCTTCTAGTGCTGCACATGCGCCTCCCTCTGTCACCGCAGCCCCTCACACAAACTCCTGTTATCTTCAGGGCAACCCACAGAAGCAGGGGCTGAGGTACAGAAAGGCGAGCTCATTCATCCACCGTCGAGTCTGGTAGAGTAGAGCCGTCACCTGAACCGGGTCTGACTGGCCCTGGATCTCTACTGCAGCCACTCTTACGTCTCGCCCAACCCTTCCCTCACTTACTAATGATCCACCGAGAGCCTATCATGTGCCATACTGGGAATACAATGGTGTACAGTCACTACCTGCTTGGAACTTGAACCTAGTGAGAGAAAGGGGAGCCAGCAGTGAGAGCGTCACTGTCGGCGCCCAGTGCTCAGGCTGGGTCCGGATGTCCCCCACAAGAATCGCAGTCATGGACGGGGCTTTCTCAAGGGTGGCTCACCCTAGTATGTATGACATGCCCAGTGCCACAAGAC
Organism: Dinomys branickii; assembly: GCA_004027595.1. NCBI lineage: Eukaryota > Metazoa > Chordata > Mammalia > Rodentia > Dinomyidae > Dinomys > Dinomys branickii. Next base: position 135,159 of record PVLD010001812.1, read on the forward strand.
AAATTGATAAAGAAGTAAACACTGAAATAATACCTTTTTATACTGTAAAAAATAAAGACTGGGTATAGGGATAACTGCTTTGCAGTTTGACATCTCTTTTTAATCTTTTAAGTCCTGCATAACTTTAGAATTAGCTGAGATTACTTCACATGCAATTTAGCATCTGGCACATTAGGCTGCAATATAAATCTATTCCAAGATTATTAAGTACTTTATAATTAAAAGATTACCTAATAATTCACTTTTCGGATTACTATAATCTAATAAGTCATTTACCTTTATTAGACATTTATAGTGTTTGTAGACTTTCATTTACAAGGAAGATTTTAATAATCATTACTGGCCACAAAGCTTCTTCTGAATTCCAGCTAGCTATAAGTCTGCTTGGAAGTAGAAATTTTAGGGCAAGGGATATAGAAATATCTAAGGTCTTGCTACACAGCATCTTTATCATTTCTAATCTATAGTGCTAAGAGCACTGTATAAAAGTGGCCCTCATGACACTTTCAGAGTTGTTATTTTCTACTCTTAACAATACTGATAAAAGAAAATGGTATCTCCAATACTTAAAGTTTTCATTACTCTTTAGACTAAAAAGATTTTATATACTGTGATAGACTGACAACTGGTGGTCAACTTATAACCCCAGCTGAACTGAGTAAGTGTGATGCTGGGTGTGGGAGGCCACCTGGGGACTGTAGCCAGCAGCATAAGAGGCAGAACTGGAGAAAGAGAAAAGCTTCTGGGAACTACAGAGGCTGATGGGAGCTGAGGGAGGCTGTCAGGAGCTGGTGGAAGCTGTAAGGAGCAGTTGGTTGTTTTGGAAGAGCTTGTCATGTTGGCTTTCCTGATGACCTTGGCTGGTTTTATCCTCCAAGGAGCTCAGGACCTGGTTGGCACTGAGAATGGCTTTGGTTCACTTTGAGGGAGCTCTGGTCCTCACTCTGAGCATTGCTTTCTAGCTCCGGAGGGGAAGATGTGCACTGCTGGTCTCCTGGAGAAGCTTGCTGCGTTGGTTTCCCTGGTGGGAACTCGGCCATCTTGATTATCGGAGGAGCTCGGAACCTCCCTGTTGCTGAGGATGGCTGTGGTGCCTTTTGGGGGAGCTCTGGTTCTTCTGAGTGTTGCTTCCCAGCTCCAGTGCAGATCCCTCAGCCTGCTAGTACAGATCCTTCATACTGCTAGCACAGACTTCCTAGATTCTACCACTGACCTTTGGGTCTTCCCAGCACAGATCTGTGAAACAGGCCTGAAGAGATATTGTCGTGGGCTCTGGGCCTCCAGCTGGACTACTGGGGGGCACTGTTATGAGCCCCAGGTATTCAGTTGGACTCATGCAGGACATTTCTGTGGAACTGAGGCCCTCAGCTAGTTTCCTTGGTCTTGATGTGTGGACAGATTTCCTGTACTCTCTTGTATATCGTTATAAATAATCATGTAAACTATATGTCTTGTATTGTTTCCCCTTGCAAAAATATCCCCCAAACCAACACATATACTGTTTAGCATTTGCATTTCCTTTTATTATGAAACACATACATCTCTTCAGCCGATTATTTATCACTGCAGTACTGGGGTTGAACCCAGGACCTTTCCACTGAGCTACTTACCTCCTCAGCCCTGACACCCTTCCTCTTTTTCTATATTTTTTGAGACTGAATCTCACTATGTTACTAAGTTGCCTAGGCTAGCCTCAAACTTGCAATCTTCCTGCCTCAGCCTTCTGAAATGCTGGGATTACACAAGTGTGCCACCATGCCTAACTTTACCTTGAAGTCTTCACAGTGTGGTGGTGCAAAATGCTTTTTGTAGTAAAGGGCGAACAGCGGAATTCGCTCTGTACCTCCTTCCCAACTACCCATACCATTCTGATTCAATGGGCAAAGGGGCCTGGCTTCCTCACTTTTAGGTCCTAGTTTCTCTTTTCCCAAGTGTAATTTCATCTATGCTCTTCAGAGTTCTATCAAATCCCTGAAGTGCTTCACTTGGATGCAACTGTTGCATATTTTCCTAATACTTCACATGCATTTTGTGCATCCTACAGGGAACAGGAAAGGTGCAGCAGTGTTTATCTCTTAAAGTTATTTTAATCCAAAGATCCACCTCAATACTTTCAAGTTAAGACAAAGACTTCTGACAAATGAGATGGAGAGATTAAAGCTCATGAAGATAAACTGGGTCAGGAAAACTGACCATTACTACTTGACTCATTCCCACAGATTTTAGGTAGTTATCTCGTCAATGAACTAGGATCACCAGTGCTACATATAATTGGCTTAAGAAGTAGTTAAAGGTTTATTAAGAGATCATGCTTAAGTTGCTAGTTTACAACTAAAAATTTACATGTTCCATTTTCTCCTTTGTACAAGACTTTCTTTTATAAGACATTTTAATACCTCTACCTCTGGAAGCCAAGGGTGAGCTGACAGGTTTAAAAGGAGAAACCCAACCATCCTTAAAGAGCTGAGGTTTTCTACTCACCCGTTAACTTAGCTATCAGGGTTCACATTGAAGCCAAAGATAACTCCCAGGCCACCTGGCTTAGTATGTGTTACGTGTCGATTACATGCTCACCTCTTGCTTTTGGGGAGCCAACAGTCTACCCAACAAGGCACCTAAAGTGACACCTCCCCTCCAAGGACTACAGGCCCACCACAGCTCTTAGTCAAGCAAGTGGAAGCCTGATGGCGCTTGATGGAGGTAGACAGTGAGGGAATCTTAACAGAAGAGGATTTAAATCGGCCACGAAAGACAGGCAAGGTAGCAGCAAAAGAGGAAGGAAAGGGCACCCCAACAACAGGAGAAATAATGGGAAAGAAGAGGATGGGCATTTTGGAGATACACACGGAGAGGCAGAGATATCCAAGTATGGACCAGTTACTTAGGATCAAAAAAGGAATAAAGCTCCAGGGAATAAAACATACCCTAACTCATCTAAAGTCACGCACGCACTTGCACTGAAAAGCTCTTCCGGCAGAGCTTAATGTGTGTGTTTCCATTCAGAGTTCAAGCTGGGTTCAATCCCACCCACAAGTAAACATACACGCAAAAGATTTTTTTAGAGAAAACATTCCTCTAAAAAACATGCACTAGAAAATCTATATCAAATCTGAATTTTCCTGACAGAGTTTAAAGATTTTCTTCTAAGTACATGTACACATAAAACAAAATGTTCATTCCAAGATTTTGCAGAAAACCTAGGAATTCATCTTAATCCCTTCTCACCTTCTGCTGAAATCGACCTGGATGGAATGATCGATTACAAGGTCAGCAGGACAGATGGGGTTTATTTTCTCGGGGTCGCCTCCTAACTTCTTCACCGCGTCACGCATGGCAGCGAAGTCCACCACAGCTGGCACACCCCTGAGAAGAGCAGGAGGTGAGCGGAAAATAAGCCTTAAACACACATGACTGGAATCTGCCACTTCTCACCACCACTGATAACACTGACAGGGATCATTGCAACACAGCAGCAAACAAGCTACTTAAAAGTGAAAATTACAAGCGCATTTCTTTGAGCGACAGAGTCACGTAGGTGATAAGTGCCGTGACTAGTGACAAAGGACAGAAGCTGAAGGAAAGCTCGCCCCTGGGATGTTTTCCTGCCATGATTGTAGCCCATTCCCAAGGCGAGTGGACAAACCTCTGGAGAAGACAGACATGTCACACCTCCAGCATCAGCCAAACTTAAAGGGATGGATAAAATGCAACATATAGGCTAGGAATCAGATTTATGGTAAGTAAATCCTTTCCTCTTTTGTTTTAAGAGTATAAAATTAGTGTGACTTTCCTCTAGAAAAATGAAATTCCCTGGAAGGAATACAGTAACATCATTTAAAAATAAAAAGATCATGTCGCAGAAAAGAGGCCACCATGGCAGGATGGGATTCTTATGACTAATGGGGTATAAGCTGAGACCTAGCAGTATGGCCTTGTGAAATACCTATCTCCCCCTGCAGGGTGTGCAGCTGTGTGAAACCTGGCTCCCCAGGCAAGCTCCCAGGTCATCTCCAACCCGAGCTCTTTCTCTCACCCAGGGCTAGGATCCTCAAGGTAAAGGACAATGAACCAGGACACTAGGAAGGGTGGGGTTGACTCGCATAACCCCAGTTTACTTTTGCTGCCATGGACAAGAGCCTTTTTGGATGTTGGGTGGTAAATTACACAGTCACTGTAGGGCTTTTCTGTTTGTGAAAAAGAGATTTGTTGAAAGGCTGACAGAGAAGGCAGAACAGAAAAGTGACATTAGGCTCACGTAAAGTCTTGCAGAATGACACGGGCAGGTTTAAATGGCACTTCTATGTTCTTATGCTGCATGACATTCCAATTTAGGATATTTTCAATGTCATTTTTCTTCACCAAAAACTCATCACAGTTCCGAATGGCTGCCTCCAGAAGAACTCTGATGGAGAACGGCAGGTGTCCTGAGAACCAAGGAGAAGCAGTACAACAACAAAGAGAAGACAAGAGATACTTTATTATGAAAGGTCTCGTTAAAGTCAGTATGTACAGAAACAAGATACAAGGCTTCGGATTATTCTTCCAACAGGTGAAGAGGGCAAAAATAACTAACAGTCTATAAGGCTCACGAATAGGCTAAAGAGACATTTAGTAGTAGAAAACACAGACCTGGTGAAAACAAACTAACACAGTGTTTTTCACATTAAATTGTTGGCTTGCCTTGAATTCCAAGCATGGAAAGTCTCCCCTTAGTCATCATATCTCACTATCAATCTATCTAGTTACTGAATTATGTTACCAGGTATTGTGTGTTTCTATAAGCATACCCGCATACAGTGCTATTTCCTATGAAAACTAATGCTTAATGATAATGCTTTATTTACAATTCCTGTAGTTAAACCCACAGGCACACACCTATTTCCAAGGAAATACAACCCTAAACACCATGTAGCATGGCCACATGGCAGCTGGTTGCAGAGATAAAACAAGGACAATTCCTAAGAAAGCCTATTTTGTTTATTTACAAAATAAAAGTCCAATCTGTATATGAAAACTGCTTACCTGTATTATCTGGAAAAGACAGTAAGGGTAGAATGCAAACAGGAGTAAGCAAGACTTGCATTCTTATCTTCTGCTGCCACGTTCATGTGATCTGAGCATGTGTCTCTTGCTCTGGGACTCAACCTCAAGAAGACTTCTTTTATTTTATAAACATGATCCCTATGGTTGTTATTCACATAAAATATGTATGTACAAACACTGCATATTCTATGATGTGTTATGTAAATGTGCAGGTATATAACTATCATTACCTACTCAAAAAACCCCAAGAAATAGGGGGTGTGTGTGCAGTTATTCTTTTTTACTCCTGCCTCCATCTCTCCTAAAGGCTAATTAATCACACAGCTTAATTATTATGCAATTATTATTCATTTGGCTACCAAAACAATTACATCACAGACCATATACCTACCATATCTTGAATCCTCCAATTTTTTTATATTAAAGAACTTCTTTCCTGGTTGTGCAGGATCCAAGGGCTCAGCCAGATGTGCAAATGGGTTCTTCATACTTTCTGATGGTCACGTGTCTCTGAAAAAGAAGAGAATGCTTAAGCTTTACTCTGGGGGTTGGGCCTTCTTTAACAATAATTCATGTATACTTAAAAAAAATCACTTGTTTTCTCTTCCAAATAGAGGGTAGTGAGACTTAAATACAAGAATGATATTCTTAGCCCATGCAATGAACTTTTGTGCAGCTGCTGGGAAAGCCAGTATTCACCTCTTAAGACAGCATATCACCTCAGACCACTGCTGTCTTCTTTTTACAACTCCCCAACATTCTTCCATGGATAAGACAAAGGAAAAGGAAATGAAAGATGCCCTTACAATGAATCTCGACTATATGAACGGACTTCTGAGCTGGGCTCATGTATGGCTCAGAAAGAGATAAGAGTCCATTTCAAGTGACATTATAAAATTATATAAAACTTGTACTTTAAGGATACAAGAGAGTTCCCTTAAGAGGAACAGGGCCTAGAAGTCAGGGCTGGGAAGAAGACTGAATTCTCACTGTATAACTTTTAATGTTGTTTGCATTTTAACTCTACATATAATTTTTAAAAAGTGGTTAAAAGTTTAAAAGAAATACATACTTGTACATCTCTGTCCAAATCCAGAATAGGCTAAGTATCTATATATAACAAAAATCTGACCCAAAATGATTAAAAATTCAAACTTTTTGAGAGCCAGCATGACACTGTAAGTGCAAATTTTAACACCTAACTTCATATAATTTGTAGTAAAAACACAGGTGTGGTGCACCATAAATATTACATAAAATTACACTTAGGTTACATATATAAGGTGTATATAAAATGTAAATGCATTTCATGTTGACCCTTGGGTTTCATCCTCAAGATATCTCATTATACATAAGCAAATATTCCAAAATCCAAAATAACCTAAAATTTGAAATGCCTCTTGGTGGGGAGCACTACTAAGCGGCTCTGAGCGGGATTTAATATTAACCAATTGGCTTTTCACATTTACTTGGCAGTTGTCCGAAACCTAGGCACCTTATCTGCAGATGGGCAGCTGATTCATAGTAAATGAATCTCTATGAGTCACTGGTCACTGCTGAGGCCTGTATTGGCCTGGGACGCTGTGACACCTAGAGGACAAGGTGACCACAGGGGAGGCCTGGCTCCCATCCCTATTAACTTCTAGGAAACTATGGCTGCAGGCATCTCAGCCCACTGTGAAGGCCTTCCTGGAGATTACATAGTCCTCCTAAATTAACATATTACTTGGAAGAGTCCTTGAAAGGCTTCCCGAGTCCTGCCCAGAGTCCTGCCCAGATTCCTGCATTTTCTTCAGTATTCCCCCTCCCTTATTTGTAAACCTAGTAAGTACGGGAGACCCAGAAAAGTCTTTGGCTAATTCAGAGAATATAGAAGCTGGAAAGGAATTAGTCCTTCCTGGAAGCCCTGAAATCATATTCCATTGTCTCATTTTTATTTACGCCTTTGTCCATCCATTTGCTTGGGAGATTGTGGGTCTGATCAGCCTGCAATAACAGGGTTTTTTTAACCCCGTCTTCGATAGCCTCTGCTCCCACACATTTCAATAAATGGTGTTCAGCCTGTACTAGGTACTTCAGGGAGAAGCAGCCTTTGTCTTCCTGGAGTTACCAGTATAGCAGGCAACAGAACCAACACAGGTCCTGCAACAGCCATGCAACAATGCAGAGCTGAAGAAAACAAGGTTCTGCTCAGCATCCCTTTCCTTGGAATGTCCCTCCCCCCCATTTCAGTGTTTGCAGCAGCTGCCACTTAACAGGAGAGGGACAGTACCTGACCCATCTGGGTCAATTTCCCTCTCCAGGAGTTATAGAAAAGAAACTAAATAAAGAAAGGCCACTAAGGGGTACTGGAGCATCCACAATTGTTTATGAAAGTGTGCACCCTAGGCCAGCCTAATCAGATTTACCAGGGTGTCTCTCTTGTTCACAAGAGATTCCCGAACAGAACCAATCGGGGAGAAGCAGGAGTCAGGACGCCCTTTAACCTCTCAGCCCGCGCTCTGAGAACCACTGCCGGACACTGTGAAAGGCCAAGTGAGGAACCTGTGCTCAGTTCTGGAAACAGCAGGGCAGCATGCTTGATATAGAGAAAGGCAAGGGTATACCCCCAAATGCGAGTCACAATCAAAATGCCTCCACCGGACCCGTGCTGCGTGGGGACAGCACCTTTGGGTTCTGAAGTGGGTCTCTATATAGAACAAAGCCCCACATAAATGCAAGAGATTTGTCAGTGATCCTCACTTAGTGAGAGGCCAGCCAGGAGAGGAACAAACTACCAATACTCTGATAAGAAACATACCACCTTGTTGGCGTAGTTTGTAAATCTGTGAACTCAGAAAATGAGACAAACAATTGTACCGAATGGCAACCTGAAGATGATGTATATTTTAAAGGTCATATTGCTGCTCACTGTCACCTGTGCCTCAGTCCACAGCACTTAACTTTTCTACCCCAAAAGCAGCAGCTCCAACAGTAAAATTACTGTTTGGGCCCCTGGAAAAGTGGATCAACAGAAGGTCACCTTGACAGAGGCTGTAGGATGGTTCAGCATCTCCGTGCTCAGACGAAGTTGGGGAAATGCTGGCAGGACTGGACAGGATGGGTAAGCCGCCCCTCAAACAGCTGTAAGTTCCTGAACTGTCTCTGTCTCTGCGCAAAATCCCCAAGGGGCCAAGGCCTAGAGTCTGCTACACAAGTTGCTAAATTGTACCCCAATGTGCATTTATTTATTTTCACATTTCTTTCTTTTCCCCACAGATCCACAACGCCCAGAGAATAGCACTTAAGTCTTACGTGATTCCTACTACTCTTGTCTCCCTACAGTGTCTCAGGACGGAAACAGATCAATACGGCTCCTACAGGACCAGTACGGCTCCTACAGGACCAGTACGGCTCCTATAGGAAGCAGTTTGTGTATAGAGCGCTGGTGTCTGCTTCACATTTTCCTTAGAAACTAAATAGCAGATCAGTTTCATTACAGGCATGAAACAAATTCTACTTGCAAGAATTAGGGGAGAGAGGAAGCAATTAGTGCTTGTTAAGTTCAGGGGTGTGTTGAGGGCTTTTCACTCCATCTTCTCTAATCCTGGCAACACCACTGCATAATGAAAGCCCATCATTATTGTTACTTTACAGTTGTGCAAACTGCAGCTCTGAGAGATGGAAAATCCTGCCCAAGGGCACACATCCAGTAAGAGGTGAAGCTAGGCTTTGAACTTTGGCTCTTAATTACCCCATGCTGCCTCTCTAGGTACAGAACTTCTGCTCTAAAGGTGATCCTGGCTGGAGGTCACTATCACTCTTTTTCCAAATCTCTTGACAACAGCTCTGTGGTTTAGTAAACCCCAGGAGGGCCCAAAACAACCATGTTTCAGGAATGGAGTGAGGTGAAAGATCTTCTTGGCTTGGGAACAAATGCAGATCCAAGTAGAATCCAGGTATTGTCTTGGTCCCTGGTCATTGCGCCTAGCCCCAATCCTCAAATATTACCAATGTCCCCACAGACTCCATACTCCCCCAAAGACCTGGGGCTTTATCTAGGAACCATCACCTGGCCAGAGAGCCTTCCCTATTTCTCACAGCCACATAAACAGTGCATGGGCCTGTTCCTATCCCTTTCTTCCTTACCAGCCCCTCTTTCCACTCGAGGCTCGGCTCTTGCCTCTTGTCTGTCTTATCTAATCGTACAATAATAATAAAAGAGAGAATGAACATGGAGAAAAAACTGGTGGGGGGCAGCTGATAGCTTAGTTTTCTTGGGGGGGATTAGCTTATATTTTACTTTCTTTTTTGCTGGGACTAGTTACCTGATACAACTGCAGAGAGATTTATTTTGGCTCGTGTTTTAGAAGCGTTAGTCTTTGCATGGAGCTTGGTGTGTGGAACGGCCTGGAGAAATGAGGCTGCTCACATTGGGGCAGCCAGGAAGCAGAAGGAGGGGAGGCACTGGGCAGGGAGAGCACCCCCAGTCATGCTCCTCACAACCCGTGTCTTCCAACCACCCATGCCTCCCAACAGCAGTTCATCTACAATGCCCCCATAATTCAGTCACCTTCTGAACATATGGCGCTTGGGGGCCCATTTTATAGCCAAACCATGAAAATACACATATACAGTATGTTCCGATTGCTGCCCTTTCTGCTCCATAGCATGAAAATGAGATTGTATGGAGGCAGGGGGAAAAAAGAAAGAGAATCAGCAGTGATCGTTTTTCAGCAGTTGTCCTTCTTGGGGGTTTACCAGAATGCTTAGGGCTGCTGAACACTTATCCCCGCCACTAAGTCAACGAGGACATGTGAAGAGGTCCGAGACAAAAGGAATAAAAAAAGAGACAGCCACTCTGTTTCTAAAATCCATCCCTATATCTACACCACAGTGTCTCTACACAGAGAAATCTGCATCTTCTGCAATAACCTTTGAAAAGGAGACAGAACAGCTAATAAAGTTCCCAGAACTACAATACATAGGTCTTTCCTCAACAATGTCAGATAGAGACTTATTTAAAGGCACATTTTTGGGTACTCTTGATAAATCCACAGTGCTTCTCAAAACATGTCTTCTGTTATCCACCAACAGAGTGAAACCATTCTGAAGACTGTTCCTGATCACACGTGGCAGTCAAGGTGGCCCCTCCCTCTCACCCTGTCCGCCATCTTCCCTTCCCTGTCAGTCTCACGAGGACACCAAATGTGCTGACTCACAGTCTGAGGATAATGATAACTTTACAAATTTTATACCAAGAAATAGATGCTCATTGTACAAATGACAGAGAATGCCAAGTGAACAACAAAAAAAAAGAAACTAAAAATCCTCTGTAATACCACTAGAGTTCTATTCACCATTTCTTCTTCATGAGTTTGTATCTTTCCAAAACCATAAATTTTAGATGCTGCATTGTTCTGCAAAAAAATTGTTTTCACTCAGCAGTAGAATACAAATATGTTAATAGGGAAGTTGTGGTCTTTTACATCACTTTTAACTAGACCATAAAAATCTACTTCACCCCTTATTATGATATGCTATTCTCATGTACAGTATTACCATTTAAGTAGGGCTGCAACTCTTGTACGCACTGCTCAATGGGTCCTTAAATCCATTCCCCTAAATAGTAATTCCCAGCTTTCAGTTATTAGAAGCAGGGAGCTGGCTGAAAAGATCAACATGTCTTCATTTTGTCACACAGTAGCAGGATACCTGGAAAAGGGTGTGAGTATCAATCTCGTGATCCTTCCTGAAGCGGAAGTGGAGGTGCCCAAAGCAGGCAACAAAATTCCTTCTCACATTGTGCCATGTGAAGAGATTTAAAGAGCCAATCCTGACATTTCTTTAACAGCTAGTAAAGCAGAATACTTTCCCACCAGCCTGTTAGACATAAGAATTTCTTCATTGGTGAACTGTCTATCTGCCAGAGAGGTCAAACTAAATGACAGCAAGATGGCCTCTCATGACCAAATGTTCTCATCTCCAAGGGAGTTGACTGACGTATTAATGTGGATGAGACTCAGTTCTGTAACCCTGGAGGGGCGGGGACTACCCTTCATCTCTATCTGGACTTGAGATTGCCAGTGTACAAGGTTCTTCCTACATGAATGATAGCTCTAAGATGCATTGCACAGGGCTGGGGATATAGCTCAGTGGAATAAGTGCTTGCCTAGCAAGCGCAGGGTCCTGAGTTCGATCCCCAGTACCGCAAAAAAAAAAAAATGCATTGCACAATTGGACGCTGTGCTTGTGTACATTGTGAGCCTAGTTGGTTACAGCAAGATAAGAAACTGATTAGCTGAAATCACGGACATAATCCCCATTGAAGCAAGTAAGCTTTGCTACATGTGATACAGATGGAATCTGCAAGCTCATGCTGCAGTCCTGCAAATGGTATTGTGAGGAAGACTGAGCACAACATACCTGTGGATGCTAAGCTATTATTACCTGGCTAGAGAACCACGCCGGGCCTTACATGGTGGATGTAAGTGATTCCACAGCACCTGCCCCCAAGAGAGGGTCCATCCTGTGGTGTTTCTCTGCCACAGCCAGAGTTGTAGAGATGTTTGGAATAGGCGATCTAGGTAGCTTAATGCCAATGATCAAGAAGGAAAAGATTTTCCTCTTAGGCTCTCTACTCAGCTGTGGGCTACAGCTCTGGTTTGGCTGCCTCTGCTCTCACAGGTGGATCCACCTAGACTGCAGCGGGGCAGAGAAACACAGATACTGATGGGCACACAACCACCCTCCAGATTCACACACCGGCAGGAGGGTGCAGAGGAAAGAAGTGCCCTGCGCCAGGACTCGTGTCAGTAACCGGGTGAGGGTGGGGCTGGGGGTTTTTGTTCTGGGGAAGCACATCAGTTTCCAGGGGACTTAGCTTGAAAGAGCCTCCAGGTGGTCAGTGGAGAACCACCTCCCTGTGGTCTGAAACACAGGCAGGACATCACTTATTCAGTTGTCTGAAGACACATAAGAGTAGATTTTTAAAATCTACACAAACCACAAGGAAAGACTTCTCCCTTATTCCATGCGGTGTGCCTGCCTCATCCACCCTAATGGACCCTCGCTGCATCTGCAGGGTCACTACAGTTCACTACAAACATTAGCCAGGCTTTGCTTTTTTTCTGTTTAAAGAGAAAATTAATTGGCCCCATTCGCAAACTGACTGTTGTGTATCTAAACATTATGCTACTTATAAACAACTTTTTTATAAAAGAAGATTCCAAGGATGTCTGTGTAAGCATAAACAATACTGGGGTCAGAATTCTCCACAGCAGGAGAATCACCATAACTTGTTAACTTGATTCTTTCATAAGCAGAGAGCTAGAAATGTTAGTTCCTTCCTTCATTCCATGCAGATGCATACGAGAAACTCTAAATCATCTCTGGATTTCCCTACAGAACAGGCCACTTCTTTGACTCTGTAAAACAAAAACCTCTTAGCTTGCAACTAAATACAAGTATCTTAGTATGTGTAACTAAAAGAAGTTTCAAGAAACTCGAACAATTGCTATTGGACAGAGGAGAAAAACACAGAGGGGTGAAGAAGGGTTTCAGAGAAAGGAATGGGTCTATAACAACCAAATCCAGCAGCACATTTTTTCCTTGAGCACTAATTACATTCAAGGTGCACTGCATGCTATAGAGATGAACACAACTCTGCCACTGCTAATGTGAGAGAAAGGTTTGCCATCACACAGTAACTTACCTCTTCTGGTGAAATGTTTAAGTTACTAGTTTCTTTACTGTGTCTTCTGACCCATTCTGGATAACCAATCAGAATGTTCAATATATATTTCTAGACTTTTAAAAAAGAAGTGTCATGGTGGTTACATAATTTAGTTTCATTTCTAAGTAGTCACTGAAATGTTTTGTGCTTCCATTTCCCAATGTGTACAATGGTAAAAGGTCCATTCTATTTTTTTTTTTTTTTTTTTTTTTTGCGGTACTGGGGATCGAACTCAGGACCCTGCGCTTGCTAGGCAAGCGCTTATTCCACTGAGCTATATCCCCAGCCCAAAAGGTCCATTCTAAAGGGAAAAAATGCATGATTCATTGATTAAATGTATACATATTAAATTTTGTCTAATATGTGCAGGAATTATCTTAGGTCCTGGGGATACACAGTACCAGCAAAGAGGAAAAGTTCCAGCCTTAGTGCTTCCATGTTTGTGAAAGGAGACTAAACAAAAACATAAACATGTAAACAATGTCAGCCAGTGACCCATCCTGTCTCTGAAGCAGGGTGAAGCAGTTGGGAGCAGCAGAGGCCCTGGGGGATGTCAGGCGATCAAAAAGGACTTGCTGACACTGCAGCCACCTGAGAAGAACCATGAAAGGGAGGAGGGGATGGCTGCCTGCAATCTGGGTGAGGGTACGGGCCCAGGCAGAGGCCCTGAGGTAAGGGTATGCCTGGGCAGCCTAAGGAACACACAGCATGGAGTCCAGAGTAAATGAAGGCTAAAGGGGAGGCAGAAAAGTTGGGGAGGTAGCAGAGGTCAATTTACAGGATGCTTTGTTGGTCACTGTGGGGTCTTCATAAAGAAAAACTAGGAATTTGTGGCTGCAAAACTGGTATAAGATGTAAATCTCCAACATCAAAATCTGTTCAAGTTTGATAAGAAATGAACTCAATATGATATGTCAGATTACACTGAAGTGGCTACTTCCTAAGTCCAATCTAACCCTTCGTTTCTCTGAACTTCATTTAGTAACATGGGGGTTCTCAGACTGTATCCTAGCACTGACTATGACTCACCTGGCAGATGTGCACAACCACTGCCCAAACCATCGTGAGGGCTGGGGCCAGGGCTGAGCTGTAGCAGTGTCTGACCATGCTTCCCTGCTTCTTTAAGGCTCCCCAGTTCTGCGCCCACTCTCAAAGGGGGAAGCAGGGGCTGGGGATATAGCTCAGTGGAATAAGTGCTTGCCTAGCAAGCGCAGGGTCCTGAGTTCGATCCCCAGTACCGCAAAAAAAAAAAAGTAAGAAAGTCAAAGGGGGAAGCAATGTCACAGGCAGCTCCCCACAAGCAAGACTTAACTAACATATCCTTTAAGCTCGTTTTAAATTAGGTGTAGCAACAGATTCATCCATTTTTACTTTGCAGTATCACTGTGTGCTAATACAGGTGGTTTCACAAGAAGGTGTGGTGAACTTTGGCATTTATACATTTCATTTTTTTTTTTTTTTTTTAAAGATTGGCTAGGAAACGGGAGCCATTGTGAGGCCATGAACGTTTGGCCAGAAGGCACAGGAAGAAGCAGAGGCACAGCTCCTTGAAGCACTCAGACCTCAACCGCTCCCAGTGACAATCACTACCAGTCCCTTCCTGAAATAGGGCCTTTGCCGTGCAGCTCTCCAAGGTTCTCAGTGAAGCGTAGTGAATGACACCTGCAGAGACCCTGCCCGAACCCTACACTTGTCAGTCTTGAGAGGTGGAAAAGGAGGGCATGGGGTGGGCAGACAGCTGCATTTTTAAAAAGCATTACAGGGCAGGTCTACAATTTTTTCAAGATCCTAAGCTCTTAAGTCCCCGCTATGAAGTTTTCACTTGCACTTTAGGAATTAGAAAGAAAGGGTGTCCAAGAGCTGGGTGTCTAGCTGCCAGAGATCTCAGAGGATTACCTTTATCTCCATGAACTCGACAAATTTCTGAGGCCACCGTGGTCCCATCTGGGCCTCAGAACTGCGTGAACTCACAGATACTGACTCATACTAACAAAGTTCCCAGAAGCTTGATGTATCAACCCGTTTTACCGATAATCCTTGAGAACAGCCACCACTAGGAGAACTTGACGTTCCTGCTTTTTGACCAGTACATTCCTTCCCTACAGCAGAACAGAAGCACAACTAGGAGCTGAAAATTTGAAGCCAGATGAGAGTATGCGGAAAGGGGGAATGGGAGAGCACGCTCAAGTCCGTCAGACCTAAGCCACTATGCTGTAGCTCAGCCACGGTGACTCATACGGCTTCTACATGGAACTCCTGTTCCCTGGCTCAGAGTGTGACAAATAGTAGAGGTGCATAAAATCCTGGGGCATCCCACACCTGGTCCCTCTGGACTAAGAGAAGTAACTTATAGGGATCATTCATACAGTTCATATCACTGATAAAATCCCAGCCCTCCTTGTTAAGGTTTGTCTCGGTGTCCCTCCAAAGACGCAGGTGCTCGTAGTCAGGGCTTTGGGGAGGTGACTGGATTTTGGGGACTGACTTCACATTTGGAGGTGGGGCTGGCTGGAAGGGGCAAGTCGAGAGAGGCACAGTCTTGTAGCATGTCTCCTTCCCGGCTCCTCCCTCCACCACGTTCCTCACTGCCATGACCTAAGCAGCCGTGCCCTGCCCAGGCCCCCCACCACACTACCAACTACACAAGGGCTGTAACTTCTAAACTTTGAGCCACAATAAACTTCTCCTCCTTAATTTGTGTCTGTCAGATACTCTGTCCCAGGGACAAAATTGTGACTAAGACAGGTTTTGATATCAGAGAAATGGGGCTACTGCTGGCACTATACCTGATCATGTAGTTTATAAGTATTTGGAACGACTCCTGGGAGGAATGTAGAAAGGCTTGGAGGTGCCTGCTGGAGAGGATGCCCCAGAATGCTGAAAGCTGAGTTTGATGAGTGCTGGGGATTGGAGTGCAAAGGAGGAGAATGCTGACAGAAATGCAGACCAAAAGGACTAGGCTCAGAATGTTTCAGTTGAGAACAAGCACACCACTGGCAGTTGGACTCCAGCCTATGTGTGTTTTGCTTTAGCAGAAAATTTGTCTACTTTTTGTTCATGTCCTGAGACTTTGCAGAAGGCTGAGATTAAGAGACTAATTCATCTGACAGACAAAATTTTAAGGCAGCCCAATATTTAAGCTGTGACATGGGAATTAGGGATGTTAGCCAGCTCTATACTGAGAATCAGGAGCCTACAACATAGCTGATTGATTTTAAAAGGTTTGCATTTCACAAGAAAAGAAGTTCCTATAAAGTTACAGTCTACGAAGTAGGAACAGAGGTGAACTTGGTTGCTGAAAAGATTGGCATTAAAAAGAAGCCAAGTAATGAGTCAGGGCGATAGAAAGTATATCTTGAGGACATCCTGGGAGCCACCAAGACCCCACCCTCACATGTTTAAAGTTACAAGAGTGAAAGACTGTTTTGAGAAGACACCCCTGAGGCACCCTGCTCAAGAGGAACTGATTCCCTGGAACTTCATTCATACTGCTCAGCTGTTGTCCACTGCAGTCCTAATTTAAAAAGTCTCTCTACTGCTCAAGCTGATGACAGACCTCTGCACCATCCATATAGTTCTGGTTCTGGCATGCAGAATGCCGAAGCTGTGGGATCAGGAAGGCTTCAACTCAGATTTCAGAAGAAGGCCTGAGGGGCTAGCAGTGTGCCACTGCAGTGGGGGTGCAGGATGCTGCGAGAGTGAAGCCAAAAGCACAGTGGAGACCCCAGAAGTCAGAGATGCTAGGAATGTCGAGCATAGGCTGAGGAAAGCAGCAGGCAGTGTGCAAAGCAATCCCAAGATAGAGGTCATGGGGGCTGCCACAGGCAGTGCTGTAGGGGTGGAGCTGCCCAAGTTGTTTGGAGTTCACCCCTTGCTACAACTTGCCACAGATACTGGACAGGGAGCTACAGGATTTCATGTTTGCCCCTGGGTTTCAATATTGCTTTTGCCCCTTTCCTTTCTATTCCTTGTTCCTCTCGGAGGTATTTTACTTTCATTTTGATTTTTACACGCGCTCATAGTTGAGCTTACCTTGCGTCTCAGAGGAAACTTTGGACTTCTCAGCAATGTTGAAACTGTTAAGACTTAAGCCAGTTTTAGAGCTGCACTTTGCATAAAAAGACGCTCATGAGTCTTTAGGGGTCAGGGCAGAATGTTACAGGTTACATGTAGATGTCCCCCCAAAGACTAGCTCACAGTCGGGGCTGCTGAAATGTGCCTGGGTTATGGGGTGTCACAGCCGATCTCACGTGTGGAGGTGGGCCTGGTGGGGGCGGCAGTTACTGGGACATGACCCTGTCTTGGTTTCCTGGTTCACTTTCCACTTCCTCAATGCCATGAACTTTCCTCCGCTCAGGCCCTTCCTTCATGCTACTGACCACGAAAAGAATTGAAACTTTTAAAATGTGAGCCAAAATAAGCCTGTCCTCCTTTAGGTTACAGGTGCTGGGTATTTTGTCTCAGCAGTGAGAAAGTGACTAAGATACTCCTCCAGTCACTAACAGACTGGCAGGCAGGCTGGGGCAGAGACTGCTGAATCTGGGATTTCATGGCAATTTGGCAGTAACCAGCCAAAGGTGACAAGCATCACGTAATCTAGCAGGGGAGGGAGTCAAAAAGGTCCTGAAAGTCAGGCAGCACTATGCATGAGCATTCCGAAATAACACAAAAGCAGAAGGCCAATGAAAGAACACTCTAGCAGCGAAAACAACATATGTAAAGGCACAACAGAGTGGCACTGTGGGATTCACAAACTAATTCCACAAGGTGTGTGGGTGGGGGGTGCAGCTAAGAGAAAAAGGGGTGGGCAGCATCCAAGTGAAAGTCTGGAATTTACAGACAATGAGAAAGAATCAGTTAAGGAATCTAAGCTGCAGTTCTGGAGACCAGATTTGATTCCCGAGACCACTCTGATAGTGGTATGAACTGACTTCAGGGTAAGGATGCTAGACAGTGCCAGGGAGACAGGTTATGGTGCTTGACAGTCACCAAGCCAGAGAAACAGCACAGAGGCAATGAGGTGGAACAGGAGGGAAATGTCCCCAGGGACAATTACAAAGCAGAGTGGACTAGGGTTGGGTAAGAAGGTCAGAGAGGTCTACAAGCATTCCTGACAGGGACCAGGCTGCTGGGTTCAGATGTGGTGAATCTGGGATGAAGATGTTCGGGAAGCAGAGGAATCTATGGGCCTAGAGGTCAGGAGTGGATCTTGAACCAAAGCTGAGAGAACAGCAGCAGTGCTGAACATTAAGGCGTGACCCCAGCAGCACTGAAGCCTGGAGATGGGCCGAGTACCTGTGGGACACCAGGGACCTGCCATGGGCCAACACAGTCTCTCAGTAGCTCTGTGTGGAAGGTGCCACCATCCTATTTTATAGCTGAGATGATGACATCAGAGGGGTTAGATCACTTGCCAAGGGTTCATGGCTTCCTGACAAAGCTGGGCGTAAAATTCAGGCCTCCTGATGCCACAGCCAGCTCTCTTACACCCACCACGCAGATTCCCTGCAGGCAGCACGAAGGATGCCATTTTACATACCAAGGTCCAAATTAACTAAGTGGATTTTAAAAGCTAAAAATCACTTTAAAACAATCTTCAAACTCTGAGGTACCTATGTGAGGACCAGACGGTCAACCACAAGCTCCTCAAACATGTTCCTCATTTTGGCAAAACTTGTGTAAGTTTGAAAGGATGGAGTGGTGGATTAACTAACGGGCAAGTTGTAAGCCCAGCTGAGCTGAGTCAGCATGGTGCTGGGTGTGGAGGGCCCATCTGGGGATGGTTGCCAACAGCGTAGAGAACTGGAGGGGAAGATGGTGTGCTGTTGGTCCTCCTGAAGAAGCTTGTCAGCCTCATTTTCCTGACAGGAGACTCAGCTCCTCTCAGAGGTGGTGGAGCTTGGGTCCTGCTGTCACTGAGGACAGCAGCTCCAGTCCTCACATTGAGCGTCACCCCTGGCTCCAGGGCAGATCCTCAGCCTGCTGCACAGACCCTTCCTCAGGCTGATGCAGACTTTCTAGCTTCCAGCACTGACCTTTGGGTCTTCCCTTGAAACAGACTTGTAAGGAACGTTGTCATCAGCTGGACTCATGCGGGACGCTGTCATGGGATCCGGGCCCTCGGCTGGAGTATTTGAGTCTCTAATGCATGGAAAGATGTCCTGCACTCTTGTGTATTTGACTCTTTGGGTAAGTGTTATAAAATAATCCTATAAGTTATATGTTCTGTATTAAATCTTTTCCCTTGTAAACCCTGACTACAACAGATGGGTTGATTTTAATACTAAAGGTTTCACCAGAACTGTCTGCAACATCATTCCCAAGCCTTTTCATTTCTAATCTGCACTTAAAATCTGACTCTAGCACTCACTGCTATGGAGGAGATTCCCACGGGCTTGTTCAATTTCGTTTACTTCTTTGCAGACTTAACATAACTGTGTGTCTGTGCTGGTCTGCCCATACTGCCAAGAGAATATAATGAAGCACTATGTGAAGCACAGTGTACACTGGGGACTCAACCTGGGGTCTGCTGGAACTCAGACCACTATGGACCTCCTTCAAGGAGCTTGGTGGGTCTAAAGCTAGGTGATTTATCTTACTTAACATGTAAAGCTACGTTTTTGAAACAATGAAAAGTTACAAAATAGTTGAGAATCACTACTCTCCAGTAAAAGTGACCCAATATTTATTTTTTTTTATGATGCATAGGTTCTAACTTAAGAAAAGACCTAAAGCTTGCAGGTATATATGTGAATAAAATGTTTCATTTTAAAAAGCCATCGGGGCTGGGGATATAGCTCAGTGGAATAAGCGCTTGCCTAGCAAGCGCAGGGTCCTGAGTTCGATCCCCAGTGCCGCAAAAAAAAAAAAGAACTCACCTATTAAAAAGCTATCTTTTTATATTGGCTCAAATTAAAGAGTCTTCTCATCACAATTCTTTAAAATCTTTAAAAGTTCATGCAAGTGAGAAAATATTCTTGGCCCTAGCTAATGTCTGAAAACTTAATAAGATGAATTTATCTCTCTCTTTTTTTTTTTTAAGATGAATTTATCTCATACTCAGAAGTTTTCTCCAATGACCTTGATCAATTCAAATTAATTTAGTTTATACTTCTGGAGTATCATCTTTGCACTAAGCATTGCTAAGTACCACAAGAAGACCCTCCTTTTATATAAGGATTACAGTCGAACAAGGAAACTAAGACAAGCACACAAGTAATTACTTAATAAGATAAGGACCATAATAAAGGTCCAGGAAAGAGACAGCCACAGAGGGATCTGAGAAAGACTGGGAAACTGGGAAAAGCAAAGATGGAGTTAGACTCAGCAGAGAGAAGCAAATGCAGAAGCAGAGAAACAGGATACAAGCAAGTGCTTAAGGCCTGACCGCTCAGGAGCTACATTTGGCTGAGGTTAAGGCAGAATGGTTTGCAAATTGTTTTTGAGATAGGATCTAAAATCCCATCCCATCCCTGGCCTTGAGCTCACTGCCATCCTGCCTCAGCCTGGCAAGTGCTGGGACTACAAGTGGCGGTAAAGAGTTGAACCTACATACCTGCCTTTTTTTTCTTTTTTCTTTTTTGAGAAAGGGTCTTGTCAGCCTCCCTGAGGGCTGGGGTTGCAGGCATGTGGCATCACCCCCCACAGCAGTTTAAGGGGTTTGGCTATGACAGTCAGTACAGACTCTCCTGGGCAAGGGGAGAAGTGAGACCGAGGAAAGGTACAGGTGAAAACAAGACTGGCCGTAAGTTAACATTTGTTACTGCAGCTGAAGGTTTGTCCTGTCTACTTACTTGTATATCCAAAATTTCCCATTAAAAATACATTAAAAGAAATGAAGACTGACCAACCTAGAGAGACGGTCAGCTGAGAGTGTCTGAGGTGGCAATGCCACCTCTGTGAAGAACTCTCTACCCTCTGGGTCAACTGGAGGCAGAGGGCTGGAACAGATGCCACAAGGCACAGTGACACAGCACAACGTGACTGCAAGGGGCACTGTGCCCGTTCTCAGTTCCCCATGATTCCTCTCCTCACTTGTTCTTTCCACCTCCCCCTGGGAGAAAAGGAAGTAGGGCTCTACCACCAGGCAGGGGCGTGGGAAGCCAGTTGAAGAAAAATAGAGCCCAACTGTGTTCTGAACGTGTTACGTGTAAAGGTAACACACATAATAGGGATTGATTTTACTCATATCAAATTTAGTATTGTTCATCCTGGAAAACAATAAGCAAAGCTGAAAAACATCTAAAAACCAACTGTACTCCACCACCAAAAGAAAACCACTCCATGTTTTGGCAAATCCACTGTCTGCCCAGGCAAATGCCTATTCCTACATGCATGTACATGTTCTTCTCTCTTTAGAAATAGAGGGTCAAATATGCTTTTTAGTTTAAAAAATGTGCAATAACATTTTGTAACATCAGTTAGGGGCTGTAAAAAGGCCAATTAATCTAGTACCTTTAGATTGATCTGGTACCTCTAACCTCAGACAGGAGTCTGAGTCAGACCTTAACACTGTTTAATGCTTTGAGTTGCGAGGTCTTGCTCTCAATATTTTGAGTTAATGTATACTGGCACTATACTACATGTACTAGTTCAGAAAGATGACAAAGAAATAGAATCTGTTTCACTGGGGGATGGAGTGTCCCAGCGTTCTTACTAGAGAAACAACCCCATCTTCTCTTAAAAGTCTAAGTTGATGGGGCTTTAGTTTTTTGCTCTAAGTTGTACAAACAATATACGAATGTTGAAGGACAAACGTCTAGTACTGTAAAATGTACCAAGTGAAAATTTCCTGCCTTCCTTTCACCCCATTCCACTCCTCAAAACTGGTTAATTCAATAGTTTGTCTTCTAAAGATTTATAAGACTACTTTGAATACACGGACTATGCAATCACTTGCAAACAATTTAGGTACTTATACATATATACAAATATATACTTATATATACACATACTTATATATATGATTTTCCTTTTTTAAGCACTTCTTTTGTCCCTGATTCTGAAATTAGGAGGGCTGTTAGAGATGCCTCTGCTTTTTGCCTAAGAACTCCTTACATGTACTCGGTGGGTTAGTCCACAGATTCATCGAGTGTAGCATCACATCCAAGATGACTCCAGAAAGACAGCTAGGAACAAGATTCCCAGTCACCACACATGGCTGTGTCCCAAACCCTCAATTTCCTGGTCTTCTTTTAAGCAAACTACTAAGGATTTTTCAGATTGACTCCAAACTTTTTGCAGTTCCCACTGCTAAGCGCATCCCTCTTCCAGATTCAGGTCTCTGGTATTCACACAAAGTCCTGAAAAATTCCTCTTCTAGAAACTGCTTCCTCAAAGGATGGTTCCAGTTGTGATACACTAGGCAGGGGTCTGCGAACCACAGCCTGGCACTGGGTTTTGTAAATGATGCTGTGCTGGAACACAGCCTTGCTCCTTCCTTTGTTATTGCCCATGGCAGCTTTGACCCAACAGCAGCAGTTGCAATGAAGACTGCAGTTCACAAAGCCACCATCTTTTTTATTACCTGCCCTGACACACAACATTTGCTGGCCCATATTCCATGATGTGATGGAAACAGATTTTCGCTACCAAAAACTTTAGAGGACTTGAATCACACCCTATAGCCAGTATCTTTGTCTAGGCTAGTCTGTTTCCTATTAAAAACAAACTAAAAGCATTTTGGCTCTGACGGTAACAGTGGTGTGCTGGTGAACCTTTGGCCTGCTCTTCAGGAGAGTCCAGATTTGCAGCGCTGGCTGATTTCCCCGGTGTAAGTACTCCTATGTCATGGCTTCTTTCCAGCTGAAGAAAAGGTGATGCTGTTGAACTCAGAGTGGAGAAGACAGGCACAAACACCAAGGTAAGCTATGTGCAGTTAAGCCACTGGTTATGGGACAGACCTGCTATTAATGACCCAATCTCTCACTTTAAGGTCACTAATGTCCAGAGAGATCAGCTCTTTTCCCCAAGGCTGACCTAGAGACTGGAATCAGGCTGAAAGTAATTTCCCTACATAGGGAATCTTGCAGCCTCGCAGTTACTTCCTCCTAAAAGAATTTTTTCTTAAATCATCTTCACAGTTTGCAACTCTAGTTGAGCCCATGCTTCTGAAGCACACCTGAGGTAGGCGACATTGTTCTCACACAGGACCATTCTTCAGGTAAGCAGTATGACAGGGGATTGTCTCCACTAACCATCAGCTCCCCACACTATGAGCCTGCAAGCTCCACAAGGACAGGGGCAGCACCTTTTGCATTCACCACTCTTCTGGGCCTGTGTAAATAGCTGTAGGTGGTCAACACGCGTCTACTGGAGATGTTGGCGACTGCACCAAAGTGGAGTCTCCTACGAAGAACACTGCCGGTGTTCAG
Organism: Dinomys branickii; assembly: GCA_004027595.1. Taxonomy (NCBI): domain Eukaryota; kingdom Metazoa; phylum Chordata; class Mammalia; order Rodentia; family Dinomyidae; genus Dinomys; species Dinomys branickii. The sequence goes on from PVLD010001812.1 coordinate 158,289, forward strand.
AGTCTAGGGCTCCCTTCGTGCATCCGTGCCTGCGGCACACTCACGGCCTGGCCTGACTTGTGTCTGCCCTATCAGGGGTGTCCATCTGCTCCTGAGCATGACGGGCGCTTTGGGACCACGGTGACAGGGTACCACGGCGAGGGCCGACCCCAGTGAGGAATCCCCACCACGCACCACAATGCTGACAGCAGGGCTGAGGGCACGCTCTGACAGTGGGCGGAGAAAGTGCCCCAAGGCCAGGAAGTGCATTCCAACAGACTCAAGGCTACCAACCACGGATCAGCCACAGCATGGAGCACGTGGCGAGAAGTCCAAAGTAAGTCGCCTGTTACTTTGGAGTAACTGCTGCACACTTGGCACCGCCCAGCACCAGCCCTACACACTTGGCGTGGTGTCCTCGCAGGCGATGCCCTGCACCCGCTGGTCCTGTTGGCTTCATCCCTGCTGCTGTGCTCCCGACGCCCACAGGTCAGCCCTGCAGGCACAGAGACAACCGAGCCACGGTCACCACCACAGGCGACCTCGGACCTGCTTTCCAAAGCGAGGTCCAGAGCGTCCCCGCCAGAGAGGTCAGCACTGCCCGTACAAGGGTGGTCTGCAAGCCCACTGTGGGGCGGATCACAGACAAGAAACGGACCGAGTGAGGGAAGCCCACGGAGCACTTCCGAGCCCGGCAGATCTAAAGGTGCGGAGCAGAGGACGCCCGCAGCCGCCCTGAGGGCGCTCCCATGGCGGGCACAGAACAGCGGGAGTCGGGCTGTCTCCGCGGGGCCACACGAAGGAGGTCACCTTGGTGACTTTCGGATTCGGAGAACGCCAGGCTTTCTTAATTAAAGTTATGTTGAGATATAGCCGGTCTGTTCTCATGTTAACTGAATTATTAAATATAGTACAATTTTGTTTCATCACACGGCGAATATCCGTGGACAGCCGGACAGCGAGGCTCCCGGGCGCGCGTTCCCAGGCCGGGGGTCGGCCCGGAAGTTCAGGAGCCGCGCGGTCACAGCAGCTCGGCGGCGGCTCTCCGCGGCAGAGCCCGGACAGGCCCTCGGCGGGGTTCCTAATAAATCAGGGTGCACTCCGCGCCTTCTGCTCCACCGACTAGGTCCCGCGCGTACCCAGCTCTTCCCGGGCCCCTTCTCCGCCCGCACCCGGCGGGACCAGCCCATCGCGGCCCGTCCCGGCCCGCGGCCACACAGCCCTGCCCAGGCCCGCGGCGACGGGCGCGAAGGGCACGCGCAGGATGGACCCTCCCGGGTCGCGGGGAAGGTGGGCGCGGCCGACGCGACAAGGCCACGGCGCCCCCGCGGACGGCGCCCGGCCGCAGGATACTCACGGCAGAACGCACAGCGGGCCTCCGCGACCCGGACTAGCAGCAGGCCGCGCGTGGTCTCCAGCCAGCCTCCGCCTCCGGCCCCGCCCCGCTCGCGCCCCCTGCCTCCTCGCCCCCTGCTGGACTCCACTGGACAGGGTCGGGCCAATCAGCGGCCGCGAGAGGGGCAGGGCCTACACAGGGGCGGGGCATCGACGTCCTCGCCCCGCCCCCTGCCGGAGTCGCCTGGCCTAGGCGGCAGAGGGGTAGAAAGGCTGGGCTGCAGGGAGCGGCGCGATCTCTCCTCTGCCCCGCGCTCCTCCTCCGCCCGCCCAGGCCCTGCCAGCAGCTGACGCCGCGCTCCTGTGGACGTCGGATGTGACTGCTTGTCGTGCTAGCCCGCGGGCCGAAGGGCTGGGAAAATGCAGCTCTTTTTCTCCTGTTTAAATGCTTTGTTCGTGACCGCGAGGGCTTCAGGATCCGAGCGCCCAAGGCCGTGGTCCCCTCGCCCTCCCCTTCTGTCCCGTCCCAGCCGTGGGTCCCCCCATCCCCGTCTGTCTCTTTTGCGGAGCTGCCGAGGGACGCTGGCGTCGGGCGGTCGCGGTAGGCTCTCGCAGGCGAAGCTCCTGCGTTTGAAGGTGTGAAGGCGTGTCGAGTGTGTCGGGTGTGCCGAGTGTGCCCCGTGTGTCGGGTGTGCCAGGCGTGCCAGGCCCGCCACAGCCCGGTTTCAGCACGCCGCTGTCCGGAGTGGAGCGGAGGACCCTGCTCTGCCCTGGGCGCTGGCCCGGAGCCGCCGGGCGCGAGTCCCGGGAGCGGGTCTCGGGTGGAAGGTGCGCGAGGTGCTCTCGCCCACGTTATTCCGAAAGGCGCTGTGGTTTCCATCTGAGTAGCTGTGGTTTTATCTGATCCGGGACCTGCGGGAAGACAGAGGACCGTGGTTCCCCCAGCACCGCCCCGTTGCCGTCCTCTGCGGGCTGGACCTCCCTCCCGGGCTCGGCGGACAGCGTAGGGCCGCCTCGCAAGTCCGGTTCCCTGCGGCGCCTGGTCCCGCTGCGCGGCTCGAACGACGGACAGCAGCCCTAGTCCTACTTGACTTTGTAAAGGAGCAGTTGACTGCGCTCGCAAAGTCCGTTCCACCTGCTTGTTAAGCACCGCCGTCACGTGAACTAAACACAGTTCCTGTCTTTGAAAGTCCACTTAGGCTCCAGGCTTACCACACCCTGGAGGGTAAGAGCGCCGGCGTCCCCTCGGGAGCGGGGGAGGGTGGGCAGGAGGCTGAGATATCCCAACAGCGCACGTCCAGCTAGACTTCCCTACCGCTCACAAGATACACAAAGTAGACGACTTCATGTTCACGTCAGCGTACGTATTGTTGCGGACCGGTACCGAACCGGTGGGAAAATGCTCTGCACCCAGGCGTTGGAAGGCAGCCGGCTTTATTGTGCGGCGAGCTGATCGCCCCCAGAGCGTCAGCCCCTGGCCGACTTCGGGCCTAGTTCATGGAGGTTTGCAAGCAGGAAGGACAGAGGCTTGAAAGCGTGAATTTTTACTGGGTAGCATCAGTTACTCTTCTGTGCTGAGCAGGAAGCCCTTGAAACAAGTTAGCAACCTGGGTATGTTTGGGGGCTGGAAAGTACACTGTGCAGCTGGGTGCGGTCAAACCGCCGGTCGGGTCAGCTCTGGTTTATAGCTGGGTGCAGTCAGTCAGGGCTGAGTCCGTCTAACAGCCGAGCTGCGTGGTGGGCTGCACGATCTTATTTTGCCCTAACATGGTGTCAGATTACCAGTGAGTTTAATTTGTGAAACTTTTCATTGCAGTCTAACTGGTCATCCCTGACTAAAAATAGTTTAATCAGAACTACATAAGGAATAGAGGTTACTGCACACAGTGGCCAAAACCACAGAGGGAACCACATCTCTGCACTCTGTTGCTGTTTGACCTGTCTCCAGTAACATGCTAATGATATGCTGACGTGTATGCACGTGTGTGTGTGTGTGTGTGTGTGTGAGAGAGAGAGAGAGAGAGAGAGAGAGAGAGAGCGAGAGAGATTGAAACAGAGAGTCTTCTTGTGTAGTTCAGGCTGGCTCTGAACTCACTGTGTAGCCAGGCTGGCCTCAAACTTGCAGGGATCCTCCTGCCTCAGCCTCCTAAGTGCAGGGATCACAGGTGTGTGCCACTACACCATCACGGTCACCTTCCCTCTTGGGTTCTTATCCGTGCTCCTGCTCAGCGGTGTTTGACTCTGTGGTTACTCCTCCTCAGAGTGCTCGCCTCTTGGTCTCCTCCTCTGCCTTGTGGCGCACTCTCTCTTTGCTCCCTTTTCTGGGTTCTGGCGTGCACTTTGTCTCCTGGCGTTTACATGTTGCTCTGCCGTGTTCTTCTTCGCGTATTTGCTGTCTGTTGCCCGGCTTTCCATCACTGTGACCAAATACCTGAGGGGAAATGATTTATTTTGGGTCACAGTTTCAGGCCATGGCTGGCAGGTTCCTCTGCTGTGGGCTCTGCCGAGGCAGAGCAGCAGGTGGGAGGGCGTGCGGAGCGCAGCTGCTCGCCTCACGGTGCGGGAAGCAGAGAGACTGGGCAGAGCCCGAGAGGAAGAGCTGGGAACCCCGCACAGGCCCCGCCCCCGCCCGCGGTCTCCTGCGTGCGTCAGTTCCCTCCGCTGATGATGTTAGAGGTGCAGAAGGCCCATCGGGCGGCAGCGAGCCTTTAGCGCGTGAGTTTGGCGAGGACGTCTCAGGTGCAAACCTTGATAATGCAGGAGAACTTCCTGACCGCCCCTTTTGGATAAAGCCCGCGTCTCTGTCTCTGTCCTTGGGCTTAGGGAACCTTGTGAGCGCCACACAGTCTCCAGCCAGCCGTAGCACTCCCAGCCGGATATTTCAAGGGCACCTGCCGTCTGTCCCAGCTAAGCGGGACCTCCGTATCCTACTAGCCATCAGCCTGTCCCCTGCTGCCTCACCAGTTTCTTCCTCATGCTGAATCCTACAGCGCGACTTCGGAGCTCACGTTCTACTGAGAAAGCTACGCGCACATTCTGAGCTCACACAGGCTCTGCCTAGTCAGCGCTCTTGCCATGATACCAGAGGCTCTGCGGCTCCTGGCAGAGTGGATGTACTCCGAGGGTGCTCTGGGAGAAGCCCCCCCCCCCCGTGGGGGCGCTGTTCAGGCAGCACAGCTCTGTCCTCCGGCCGGAGGCTGTAGGGCCATCGGGTGATGTCCCAGCTGGATTCCTTACATTCCAGAAGCTTCTGCTACTAAAGGAACAAAAGTCTGTCAGAGACCTATTAAGTTCTGTGAAGTGCCTCAGTGCGTCCCACCCTGACCTCAGTTGTAGCCATTGGTGCTTGGTGTTGGGGATATGGTCTGGCAAATGTCGTTAAGGGGATAACATTGTGCATGATAGGGGACACTTACACCAGCGAAGGTGGCTGCCTCAGTAGGTGACAGTCTGTGACCCTGTGTTGTGCATGCTATCTGTTGTTGACCTAAAAATTATTATGTGGCACATGACTGTACTTGTATAAATTGGGCTTCCTTTGTATCAAAAGGTCCTGCTGGGTGTGGCAGCTCACACCTGTAATCCCAGCACTCAGGAGGCTGAGGCAGGAGGATTGCTGTGAGTTCGAGGCCAGCCTGGGCTACAAAGTGAGTTCAAGGCCAGCCTGAACTGCATGGTGAGACCCTGTCTGAAAGCGAAGAGAGAGGGGAGGAAAAGGGGGAGGGGAGGGAAAGAACTCTTTCTGTCCCTTGTACCCAGTCTATGAGGATCGGGGTGGTGCTGATAAAATCAGTGTCCTGACCCAGCATCACCCAGGCTGAATCCCAGCACCGCTAGCTCTAGATTCAGCTGCCTTGGAAAAAGCCCAGTGACTGAGGGAGGAGTTGGGGATGTCTAGACACAGCCATGACTCTCAGGGTTGGTTTCCTTCTCCTGCTTGCTCCTTGTCTCTGCTAACCTGCTTGCTGTCCAGGGTAATCTCTGAAACCCCAGAAGAAACCCCAAATTTATTTGTCACCTAATGAAGTATAAAGTGGCCCTCTAGAATTTGTGAAGGGACTCTAGAATCCCCAAATTATTCACTAAGTGTATATCTGTTTCATCCAAGAGAAAATTTTAATAAATGTTTTCTGTTCCTCTGAAAAGCAGAAAGCTGTACTCATAAGGAGGAAGGCGGGGCTCTGTGTCATCTTCGCTCTCTGTGGACATCCAGTTCCCTGCCCCGCCACCTCTGGCATGCCCACGTCTCCCTGCTATCTTTCTTACCACATGAGCAGCTGAACTCCTGAGCGGCTTCCCAGCTCCTCCAGCCAGCGATGGTCAGTTAAGGACTGTTTCTTCAGTTCAGCTAAAACCAAACATCCCTGAATGTTTCAGTCAATGTCCCTGCAGCCATTTGTGGCTGGTGACCTGCTGCCACTGCAGAGGTGTGGAAGCTCAGGTTCACAGTGGATGCAGCACTTACTTAAGTTCACAGACTCCTTTATGGGGACCCTGGAGTTTGGATGAAGACCCTGGAGATCATGCTTTTAACCATTATGCAACACAATAGTCAGATACCCTAAAGCTATAAATTATTTTTATTTTATAGAAAGAGGAAGAAACTGTATGTGATGGCACATGCCTATAATCCCAGCACCTGGGAGGCTGAGGCAGGAGGTTTGCTGTAAGTTCAAGACCAGCCTAATCTACCAAGTGAGTTCAAGACCAGCCTGAACTGTATAGTGAGAAACTGTCTCAATAAAGAAAAGAAAAAAAAAAGAACAGGAAAAAGAAGAAAGAGGAGGGAATTAAATGGACTGAGATTGAGCTGCAGTCACCCTGTGCTCCTGAGATCCTTCTTCACTTAATTTGAGAGCATCTGCTGCCTGGTTGCAGTGCAGAGATGCCTCTGCAGCCTTGTAATTTAGAAGCCCCCAGGTAAGGAGAGTCCTTACTCTGGGGCTGAAGAGGAAAACCACGGACACCTTGAGGGTGCATTTCATGGTTGGTGCGTAATTCCTAGGTGTTTGGTCCCCTCGGTCACACAGTTTGCTGATACTTTCTGAATATTTTTTTCTGAAGTGCAGGGGAAAGCTACAGGATCGATCCATTAAATATATTTGGGTTCTTAGAATATAACATCATGTTCTAAGGCAGCTGCTACCAATTTAACTTTTTCAAGAAAAATATCTGTTAACAGTTGCAACTGCGACAAGAAAAAAAAAGTAGCAAACTCGTCCCTAATTTGGCTCAGTTCTGTGTCCTGTATTTGAAGCGACTGCTTTTGTGCCTGGCCTGCTCGAGTCTTCAGTTGCGTGTAACATGGGAATCGGGTCCAGATCACTTCTCCATTGCTGACGGCCATCACTACTCTCTGCTTTCATCTTCCTTTTTTTTGGTACCAGGAATGGCCCTCAGGAGCTTGTGCTTGCCAGGCAGGTGCTTGTGCCCCTGAGCTGTGCCCCCGGCCCTGTCTACTTTCTTCCTGAGGGACCTTGAAAGAGGAAGGTCTGACACAGGCTGTTAAGATGCTACCAGTCACCAGTCAACATCTCGAGTTCCTGCTCAATTCTACGGAAATCATGGACTGGCAACGTCTAGCTTTTCCTGAGCTCCAAATGGCAGCGGCTGTCAGCTTTTATGGCTCGTGGCCACCCACACTACTTGTGGCCAGCAGCCAGCAACAGGCCTTGGGAGCTCTTCTGGCCCCTGCAGAGCTGTTGCTCTTTGGCTGCTGGCCGCTGTCAGTGCCACCAAAGCTGGGTGCTGACTTCTTTTGACCTGAGCAACCTTTGGATTTACCAGCTCTGACAGCTGGCTGCTTTGGGCACTGGTGAATTTTGATCAGAGAGACTTCGAGCTAGAAGTCATCAATAGGCAAAAATATGCCTTCCAAAATAGGTTTTCTTAGAACTTATGCTGCAAAATAAGGGAGAACAATGTACAGGCTGACCTAAGAGTATGGGAACACTACTCACGCAGGAGAAAGGCAGGCTTCTGCATGTGCAGTGTCAGACTTGCTGTTGGTCATGGGGAGGGAAGGGGCTCGTCACAGACCTCATTGCTGAAGGCTGCGGAGCGGGGAGCCGTCCAAAGAGGTTGCAGGGCAGTCGTCTGGGACAGGTCTGCTTCTGAAACTTGCCGCAGCAAGAGATAGGTCCTGAAGTGGCTGCGCCCAGCTGCCCGGCACCGGTGCAGCTGTGGAAGAAAAAAGGGCGATCGCCTCTGGAGGGCCCCAGGACCTCCCCTCCGGCTCGGTCTCAGTTTCATGTCAGTTTAAGTGTTATTTACTTTCTTTTTCTGTTTTCTTTGTTTTTTCTTCTTCACATGGAACTCTTGGCTTTCCTACCTTCCTCCTATTCATAAAAAACAAATTATAACAACACCGAAAGCTACATCTTTGTGTCTTTCAAGTTCATCCCTGAAAGTACAAAATTTAGTCTTCATTAAGCCTAAATAAACAAAAGAACGGTCAGTTACTGCCCTCTGCTGGTGAAATTTGGCTATGTCTTAAACAGCGGGGAAAAGCGAGAGAAAGCTTAGTGTTAGGAGTGAATGCACTCTCCCTCTTTTCTTCGCTTCCTCCTCCCTCCCTCCCTCCCGCCTGCACTGCCTTTTTCTCTCTTGGGCCCAGTAGCTTAACTTCATTTCACTGAATGTCCTCCGGGGACTTATTATTAGTACTATTTTCTCAGATCTCCTTTGATATTATTTGAATGTTTACCGAAGATGTTACGGTTTTCTTCCTTCCTTTCTTTTTTTTTCTTTTCTTTTTTTTCTCGTCTTTTTGAGACAGTTCAGGCTGGCCTTGAGCTCACCACCCCAGGCTGGTCTCGAACTCACAATGATCCTCCTGCCTCAGCCTCCTGAGTGCTGGGATTACAGGTGTGTGCCGCTTCGCCTGGCTCATTGTTGGCATGTTAATTGTTGCTTTAACTCTTTCCTGCGTGCTGTCGGATTCTTACACCATTCTAATAGTTTTGCTGTCCTTTCAGTGACATTGTTATTCTGTATTTTATGCTCATAGATGCTGATTCTTCAAGGAATTATTGTTATTTTGTGTAGTTAATATTTATTTATACCTAATCAAACATCTACCATTTTTGTTATTCTTTTTTCCTATATTCCAGTTTTCCTTCTGGGATTATTTTCTCCTATTTCATTAATAATACTTCTTAATATTTCTCTAGAGTGGGTCAGCTGGTGACAGTTTTTCTCAGGTTTCATTTGGCAAGAAATGTCTTTCTTTTTCAGTCATTCTTTTTTCTCCCCAGTACTAGGGATTAAGCCCAGGGTTTTTGCACTGTGCTACCACCCCAGCCCTTTTCATTATAATTAGTTTTTATTTTGAGACAGGGTTTTACTAAGTAGCTAAATTGTGTAGGCAGGGATCAAACTTGTGATCTTCCTGCTTCAGCCTCCCGGAGTGCCGAGATTATCGGTGCGTACCATTATGCCTGGCTTGTTGTCATTCTTGAAGGGTATTTTTCACAGAGATTAAATTCTAGGTTGGCAGTTATTTTCTTTTAGCGTTTGAAAATACCCATATTTTCTGGCTATTCCATAAATCTTGTTCAGAAGTTCACTGCTAGCCTAAATCTTCTTCCTCTGAAGATAAATTGTCTTTCTCTCTGGCTGCTTTTATAATCATTTATTGCCTTTGGTTTTCACTAGCTTGGATTTTCTGATTTTTTTCTGGTTGCATAAGACTTCGTGAGTCTTCATGATACGGTCCAATACCCTGAAGACAGTGATCATCTGGAGGAGCACACTGCTGGCTGAATTCCCCTACAGTGGCCATTACAGGCCAAAACAGGAGAGAGAATGAGTCCCTGCAGACTTTTAAGAATTCCTTCCTCCCGCGTTTTAGTTTTTTTATTGTAAGTGTAACAATTACTAGACACTTACTAGTTGAAAACAACACAAATTTTATGTTATGGTTATGGAGACTAGAAATCTGCAAGGGGCTCCAGGAGGGCTGGCATCAAGGTGCTGGCAAGGCTGCCTTCTCTCTGCAGGGTGCAGGGGAATCCATTCTTTGCTTTCTGTACTTCTGGAGGCCACGCGCATCCCTTGGCTTGTGGCGCCTGTCAGCATCTCCAAAGCCAGCAGTGTATTCTCTCTGACTGTGCATTGTTTTCATGCCTTCTCTGACTCCAACCCTTTTGCCTCGCTTTTATCAGAACTCCTAAGATTATGTTGGGCCTATTTCCCTAAGATTATCCCAAGCCTTCCCATCTAAGATTTTTGGTTTCATAGTACCTACAAGTTTCTGTTTGCCATGCTAAGTATTTCCTGGCTGTGACAGAAACATGTTTTTGTTAGAAGTTGAATTTTATTAAAAGTTACCTTTTCAAGATGGCTCCTGAGTCCTTTTTATAAACCCAGTTGTCCCTGATAACTTTCTTCCTTTCTGATACAATGTTTCCTCACTCATTTTGTACATTCTATGCTTCAGAACTAGAATTTTCCATGTTTTCCTGGTTTTTAAATGAGAAATAGTATTCAGACACCACAACCCAGGCACTAAGAGTGCTCCTGGACACTGCATCGCTTTGTGTAGAAGTAGTGCCTTTATGGTGGATGGTTTCACGTGTTTCTTTCCTGCATTGACAGAGCCTGACTCAGTGCCATCTGATAAAGCAGGAGGGTGGTTTGGAAAAAAATCAGGGCATGTAAAGATAGAGTCGGAGCCGGGGGGCAAAAATTTAACAGTCTCCACAGGTACAAACTTCATGGGTGTAGTGGTTTCTTCTTTTTGAAAAATTTACAAGTGAATGCATTTATGCTATACAACTTGATGTTTTGATACATGTATACATTGTGGAATGCGAAATTAAGTGACTTAATATATATTCCTGCACATGCCTTTTGCAGGTGCAAATACTGCCTGTCTTCTTCCAGCAGTCCTCAAACATGCAGTAGATTGGTGTTAACAACAGTCACTATGTGCAACAGATCCCTTGAATTTGTTGTTCCTGTCTAACTGAAATTTTGTGTTCTTTAACCAGCTTGTCCCTAATTCCTATGCTTACCCTCTAGCTTTCTGGTAAACAGAATTCTGCCTTCTGTTCTTATGAATTCAACTTCTTTAGATTCCACATATAAGTGGGATCATGTGGTATTAGTCATCCTGTGCCTGGTTTATTTCACTGAACACAGTATCCTCCAGGTTCATCCATATCTACTGTCACAAACGACAGGAATTTCTTTCCATTTTTATTATTTGTTTATTTTTGAGACAGGGTCTCACTGTGTAGTCTAGGATGGCTTTGAACCCAACAGCAGCCCTCCTGCCTCAGCATCCTGAGTGCTGGGATTATGGGCATGTACCACCACACCTAGCCTTTTCTCATTATATATATCTCACCAGTTGACACATGTATTATATATATGTATATATAATATATATTATATAATATTATAATATATTATATATTATACACACATATATGTTAGAACCTTAGGTTGACTCTATATCTTCCTTCTTTTTTGAACCTTTTTATTTTTGAAAAAATAAAACAAAATTTACCATCAAATAATAAGGGAATAGCCATAGCTATCACACTGTGTATTATGGCTCATGTCTGGATGTCCCACCAAAGCCTCATGCAGACATGGGGCAGCTTCTGGAGTTTTTGATTCTTTTGTGGTGCAGTGCTGCTGCTACGGGTGTGAGCGCTGCACCCGCCCTGGGCTGGGCAACCTGCATACAATACAAGGGAGGGAAAGAGGCTCGCTCCTGCTGCTCCTCCCCTTTGCTCTTGCTGCTTTTGCTGTTTTCTGCCACTTTCTGCCACCATGAACTGTTGCCCTGTGCCAAGTGCCATGCTGCCAGCTGATTATGGACTGAAACCTCCACAAACTGTGAGCTAAACAAACCTTTCCTTCTTCATTTGGGGTGTCAGGTGTTTTGTCCCAGCAGTGGGAGAAAAGTAACCAAGACATGGTCATAGATGGGGTGTTCTGGAGGTGGCTTGACCTAGGGTGTGTGATGCTGGGATCAAGAAGGTGAGGCCAGGTTGATTCATGGTGTGGTGCTGGAATTAAGGCTGTCCCTCTCTGGGTACGAGTGCTATCTGCCAAGGAGTATGTAGCTTGGATCAAACACAGGGGATGGAAAGAAGATTGCTACTTGTTGCTTGCCGCTTCTCTGCTATTTCACTGCTTTCCTGCCTTGTGACGGCCATGAGCTGTTTCTCCTCTGCTATGCCTCTCTGCCAGCCACCTCACCTTTGATCAACCCAACTATAAACTAAAACCTGTATAAATTGTGAGCTAAATGATCTTTTCCTCCTTCAACTAAAGCTATTGAATATTTTGTCTCAGCAATGATAAAAATAAGACTGTATCACTTTCTTCAAAGTAGTTATGCAGAGTACAAGATGTAAACCAAAAAGATTCTTGGTTATGGCAGACAATGCTGAAATCTGTTCCTATATATACGACACATAAAGGATTTACAAGATAGGTTCACAGTGGCTGCCTGAGGAGTCAGGAAGGAAGGAGTTCAAGAGGGCCATCTGAGTGGTGGAGGGCTAGAGCACCAGTCAAAAGCCGAAGGCTTGGAGCTTGCTGCAGAGTCTAGTTCAAGTTCTTTGCAAAGCCAAAAGGTCTCCACTGGGAGGCTAAGAAGTTGTCACTGGACACCTGAAGGGACTGGAGAACAATGCCAGAGGTGATGGTGAAGACCAGAGCTCCCCAAAGAAGCAAAAAGTGTAGATTTCCTTCTCTCCTTCTATATTCCATCTGGGCCACAAGCCTATGGATTGGTGCCCCCCACGTCCAGGTTGGGTCTCCCCTCTTCAGTTTGTGGCTTTCAAGTCAACCCTCAAGATACAAGAACTGTGTTCCACTTGGTTGAACACTCACTGGCTGTTTCTTCACCCACTCAAGTTGACACCACAATTGACAGTTACACCTACTGACTTCCTCTTTTTTTTTTTTTATTTTTAAGACAAAAAAAAGAGATATATAAACCAGAATATCACAAAAACCAATACAGAAAATACCCAATTATAGAGAAGATAGAAGGGAATTGGCACTGGATGTTGTATTACATAATATTATCTTTGCATTTGTTAAAACAGAAACAATAAAGGAAATACTAAATTATAGAGAGGATAGTGGGGAATTAACACTGGGTGCTGTATTACATAATGTTATCTTTGCATTTGTTAACACAAAAACAGTTAAGGAAATAGCATATTACAGAGAAGATAGTAGCAAGTTGACTCTAGCTGCTGTATTACATAATGTTACCTTTTTCTTTGTTACTCAGTTATGCAAATGATGGCTCGTTCGATTAATCAGTTATCTCCACCTCATCTCCATTGTTCTACCACCCTTTCAGTCATCTTCCCACTGGTAATAACTGTACTTTTGGTTTATTTACTCTCTTGTGCTCTCCCATTGGGAAGAGACTTGGCCGCTTTGAATTATGCTGTGTAAAACATGGGTGTTCACAAATTATTATGGCAGGAGTTGGAGAAGCACTCATCCTCAAAGACTATAACTGGCAAGCCCTCTCAGCTATCAGGTTGAGTAGGCAGGGTTACACAGCAAACCACCAGGCTCTGCCTGGATACAGCAGGTCTGCTTCCAGAGGCTCAGGCAAGTCTTCAGGGCTGCTTTCTCAGAGGGCCGGGTGTACCGCCTGGCTCTGTCCCCAGGGACCGCCTCTCCCTGGGGCTGGCATACCACCTGCCTCTGCCCCAGTATAGCTGCTGCTTTCCTGTGTCCGGTGGACTGGGAGGCCTCTCCCCCCACAGGCCACTGAGTTCCCTGCCGAAGCCCCTGGTGTCACCTCTGTAGGTGTCCTATGACTCTTTGGAGACTATTCCCACCCAATTAGAGAAGTGGGTCTGCACCTTAATTCCATGTCTTCACCTCCTCCCACCTCTTGATCTCCAGTGTTGCTATTCTGCGCCCCTTGTGGCTGGCATTGGGTGCACTTATGCTGCTGGGCACAAGTGGTGTGAGGTCTCCCCCACCTGTGCTCACTGTGGTAGGCCAGGGTGTGTACTAAGTTTAGGTATTAGTTCAAGGACAGAATTGGAGGAATTTCTCGGGTCTGCTGTGTAGAGTATGTTGTCTCTCAGGCTCCAGGACTGCTGCTTTTCGTGTAGTTTGACGCTATGGGTTCTTACAAGGTTCATATATGTAAGCAGTGTGAAGTCCCTCTTGGTGCTCATATTAGTAGTTTAGGGTGAGTCCTGAAGTCCATGGACTCAGCCCATTGTTGTGAGAAACATAGTGAATGACCTGAGTCTCACGTGCTCAGAGAGGGAGTTCAAGGTGGGAGCTGAAACCCAGTAACTCAATTCATACTTCCTGCTTGGTATTGGAGTGAGAAGGGCGTGGGGCCGTATGTCCCACCTCTGTCTGCAGCTCTCTCTTATTGTTGAGCTCTAGCTACCATGTTTTATGGCTGGATCCCTGGGAATTACTGTGGCCCTGGGGTTGCTTCCACTCCTCTCTGCTACTCTCTGCTGGTATTTGCTCACACATTGGAGAGGTATGAGGTCATATCCTCAGGGCAGGCGTAGAGCTGGATGTGGTGGTCTGCTCACTGGTTGCCTTGACTCCGCCCTGCCTCAAGGCACTGATTAGAAAGGTTTTTGCAGAGTGGGGATTTTGCTTCTGTGGCTGTCATATCTTCAAGTCCTCACACTGGATTCAACCACACCTTCCGACTGCCACTGCTTCCTTTCCGAGCTGCGCTTTCTCCTCTCTGGTTACGGACCAGCTCTCAGGACTCTGCTCTCCCCTGGCCAAGTCAGGAGGTTTCTGCAAGCTGGAGCTTCTGAGGCTGAAGCTGCGAGTGCTGGAATGAGGGAGGAGGCTGGGGGTGTGTATGGAGTGGTGGCTCCTTCGTTTTCTGCCTCCTCTTCCTCTCACTACGCCATGATGCCTCTCTGAGCATTTTCTCCAGGAGAGGTCTTGTGTGTTATTTCTGAGGGCTTCAACCACCCCCTCCTTTCAGATCATTCCTGAGTCCATGGCACAGAGCACCCATTTCTCTCCTTCTTGTCTTTCTCATGTTGCTCTATTCTAGTATCCGAGTGGCGATCCTCCAGGAGGATCGTTCTCTGCTACTTAACCCGGTTGCCATCTTACCGGAAGTCCTGACTTTCTCTTCTTTGGAGACACACTCAGGAGTAGGGTTGCTGGGTCAGTTGCCAGTTGAATTCTTTCAGGTACTTTTATACTATATTAATAATAACTATCCAATTTACATTCCAACCAACAGGAGTTGGGGAGGTAGTGCAACCATAGAGCACTTGCCTAGCATGCTGGGCCTTAGGAGAAACACATTCCCACCACCCAAGTAAGGAGTTTCCATCTCCAACAGGATGCTATGTTCATTATTGATGGTTTTCCCCTCACATGATTCTACTAAATGGCAGATAACTCTCACGCTCTATGCACAGCTTTATAGGATAGAAAAAGAAATGATAATAGTTATCACTGATTTTATATTGATCATGTATAGAGGCATTAGTATTGTTTCTGAAGCACTTCACAACCAGAGACACAATGGGTACAGACTAGCTAACATTTCTATGACAAGATAAAATAACCGGGCAAGATGGTTTAAACCACCTGTTGGCAAAAGCAATATGATTTTGGGTGCTTTTCTTTGTTTTCAAAAATTAGAGTAGATAAACTCCTGCATTTTTATCTCTTTGAATTTTACAGTTTTTTCTGCTGAAACCTAAGCTTAGAACAGTTTTTGCTGCAAAGTAAACTTCCTGGTTTAAAGTTTTTATTCTGAGATTATCTATATAAAAGGAAGCATCTAAAAACTCCTTCCTAGGTTGTTTTTATTTCATATGTACTTTTGACATTCAAACATATTTTTATGAAAGGTCAGTTAAGACTTTTATAAGATTTTCATTACTAATGAAATAACTGCTTTTTGATTTATCTTTAGATTCTTCAGGCTGATATCATTTTTATAAAACACTGTTTTCCTTATTTTTAGGTGAGAAAACTGAAATATTTTGCCTGACTTTGCTAGAGAATCATAATATAAATAAAAATATTACTTAGGTATCACAGTTTATATATATGTTGAATACTGAAATATTCTTCCTGCTGGGGAGAATTAATAAGACATATCTCCTTACATTCTAGACACGTTCTCTATTGTTCTCTATTGAGCTGTGAGATCTTGATTGAAATCTGTAATGGCTGAGTCATCATATAAATAGCGATGCTATTAACCATCACAAAATTAATGAGTGTAATAATGAGCCCAAGTGTACAAAATGCCAGAGTTAGCATAAACATTGTAACGTCTCTGTGCATGACATTTATGTTTTGCCACAGGGAAAAGTTCTGTAAGCTTGTTCCCTAAGTAGAGCCAATCCATTATTACTGCAAATGAACTGCTCATTATCCTAAGTTTTTTTTTTTTGGAACCTTTGGAGAAAAAGTGAGATATTCTTGAAGGACACATTTACTATTGTGTTGTAAAGCATAAAAGTGGCTTTAAACTGTGGTGAAATTTGAAACGGCTGTGTATCACTTTCATTATTATTATAAAAGTAAAAGATATGCACTGCAAAAAACTGAACACACACATCCTCCACCAAAAACTGCCCTTAATCATACCCTCCACAGACTGCCTATCACTGTTAATAAATTTAGTTCTGTTCTCTCCATCCTGTCTCATTAAGTGAGGAGCACATAGTAGATTATTTTATATTTCACTTTATTCAAAACCTTTTCTCAGATTATTGAATGTTAACTGAAAACATGATCTTTTATTGTTGCAGGTGGCCGCACATTGGAATATTACTTTGCCATGGAAAAGAACAAACTATGGTATTGAACATGCAATAATACGAATGAAAATTATATTATTTCAAAATAATTATGCCAATTAAAATAAACTAGATCAAAAGTAAGTATGTTCTATATTATTATTTTATATGAGTATTTAAGAAATGCCAGTCTGAGTATTTTGGGAGCAAGAGTGTAGTGTAACAGAAAATGCAATCCCCCCACCAGTATGCTTCAGTTGCCCAGGTGACAGTTCCTGTTGCAGTTCCCGTTGTTTCTGTCCCCTAGAAAGGGCTGGTCACTGTGATGCACAGCTGTCGCTATGATGTGTATTGTAAGAACCAATCAAAGACAGCTCAATACTCTACCTCAGTACCCCCTTTGCATCCCCATAAAAACCTCCCTCCCAGGGCTTTCGAGGCCGGGTGTTCTGGGAGTGTTCCTGATCAGTGCTTGTCGACATAAAATAAATCTGCCTCTGAGTCCTGGGTGTTGCTTGGTGTTTCTGCCATTGCAGTAATAGAAGGAAAGATCCTAGTGAGTCCTAAAGAAACTTAGGGGTCCATTATAATTTTGATTTTGACATGCATAAAGTTGTATATTTTAAGTATGTGTAGCTTATTGTGCATCAATTGTTTAATACAACAATTCAAAGCAGAAACTCAAAACCCTGTTCTGAGCCCATCGTTACATTTCAGGTCTTCCCTGGCCCCCAAAGCCCCATGTGTTGAAAGCTCTGTCCCCAGGGTAGCACTGTGGAGAGACTGAGGAACTTTTGGAAGCAGGGCCTAGAGGCAGGGCCTCAGGTTGTGGAGGGCAAGGCTTTCAAGGGGTTACGGGGCCATGGTGCCTTCCTTTTTCTCTTTTTCCCTTCCTGTCATGAGGTGGGTGATTTTACTGTACTGCATGCTCTGGCCAAGAGCTGTGCCTTGATGCAGGGCCAGAGCAAAAGGGGCAGCCATTCTGGATGGGAGCTGCCGAAACTGAGCCAAAGGAACCTTTTCTGCTTCCTACTTGTGATGGTTGATTGATTGTGTCAGCTTGAGAAGTTTAGAAGCTTAACTAAACTTGGCTCAGCAATTGGCTCAGAAACTCTACACCTTAGGGTGTAGATGAGGTGGCTCATCACCTAGATGATACAAAAGGGAAATGAGAAAGAACAGAGGAACTTCCGTTCGTTGGGAAAAGCTCCAGTCTTCACCCTCAGCTTGGACTCGTCTCCCGGCTTCCGGGGCAGGCTCTTTGGCTTCTGCCTTGGATCCCTCAGACTTCCGTTGCAGACTCATCAGCCTCCTGGTACGGACTTGCACGGAACTCTTCAGTGAACTCCAGACCCTGGTCTGATTCCTTCAGTCTTCAGTGTGCCGATGGCCTCTGCATGCTTCCTCATATGACTCTTTTCCTGACCGTCGTAAGCCAATCTTGTAACCCTTTTATACATTTGTACATCTTGTGTTTTATTTGTTTCTCTAGTAAAACCCTGACTAATACACTACTGAAGTTGGTTTCTTGGAGTATTTGTTATAGTGATGGAAAACGGTTTAATACACTCCTGCAGTAAAACAGTATTTTAACATGCTTATTAACCCTTGAGATTTCCTCTTAGGTAAAAGTTCTGTTTATGTCCAGCATTTTTTGTAGCTATGCTTTCTTTTTTCTTTTTCTTTTATATCAATGTTGACACTTTTTTGTGGTGCTGGTGATCAAACCCAGGGCCTCATGAATGCTTGGCAAGTACTCTACTACTGAGCTACATCCTAGCCCAACTTTTGAGAGATTTAAAGAACATATATATGTAGTTTTTACACTTATAGGATCATGCTATTCATATGGCTTTGTGAAAATTTTTCCACTTAATTTTCTATAGAAATGTTTACAAATCCATAATGCGTTATCATTTAAACAGTTGTAAGGAATTCCAGTCATTAATTTTACCAATTTATAGTTAGTTGATACATTGATCAAGTCCTTCAAAATGGTTCATTGAAAATTTGATTGTTACAGCATGAAATTCTGAAATTATTTGCTAGCTCTGTCCTCTTTATGATAATGAGTTTTTATATTGAGAACATAAAAGTAGCTCAGTTCAGTGGTTACCAGTAAAGATCCTAAAACTGCAGCTGACTATGGTGTCACATGCCTGTGACCTCAGCACTCAGGAGACTAGGGCACGAGGGTCATGAGTTTGAGGCCAGCCTGGACTAGCGAGTGAGACCCTGTCTCAAAAACCAAGATAATGAGAATCAGGACCAGGTGGCTCAGCTTTAATTTTGGGCACTAGTACTGTGGTCAGCACCTTTGTTTATCAGACTTTAATGAAACAGTACAGAAAGCGCTGTAACCTCGTTCTCCATCTTCCTCCACACACAGCATGCACTAACACATTTCATTTTAGGGTGCACACAAACAGCACAATGTTGTCTATATTCTTTTGAAATTTTTTTCAGTAAGTTTATGAGATTTACCCATTTTAGTTTTTATTTATCCTGTAATATAATATATTCCATTGTATAGGTAAGTCAATTTTCTGATTATTTCTGAAAGACAGTTGCTTCAAAATTTTCACTTTTCAAAACTTGCCGCCACAAAGCTCCTTGCACACAGGTTTAATAATTTCACTTAGAAAAGGATCCAGGATGAGTTACGAAGATGCGCCTAACTGTTCTCCTTTTGTGATGTCTCGGTGGGGTTATCTTGCTTTTGTCTTCAGCCTCTGGAATGTAATATTTACTCTCTCTTCTCTTTTGGATGCACTCAAAACTCCTAACCTAATTTTATCTCCTGTATTTTGATGATGTAGTATTTTAATTATTGCTCAGTTCTAATCTAATTCATGCTGTAAGCTCTCTGTCTTCTCTAGCTGGGCAGGATGAGGGCTGGTCCTGTGCCCATCTCTTACCTCAAGCTTGACGCTTTTATTTCTCACCCTCCACATCCGCACTTGCGCTTCCCCCTTTCCTGGCCTGTCAGCTTCAGGTAAAAGGTGCTGGCAGCACTGTCTTGTGGATTTGTCCGTTTTCCCCCTGCCTTCCTCTCTTTCTTTCTATTTTTATTTTTGCTTTCTGACCCTGGTTGGGGATCACACTCTGGGTCTCCTAAATCCTAGGCAAGTGTTCAACCACTGAGCTATATCCTCAGCCCCCATTTCTATTTATAATTTGTAATTTGTTTTTACATATATGTTTTATGGCTTTATTAGGTGTCACAAAATGATAATTCTTGTATTTTCTCAGTAGATTATTGCTTTTTGTTATTAATCTTTTAGCTTTCTGTATTTTGTTTTTATGATGTTAACATTGGTGTATTAGCTTTGTAATAATTTCATCGCATATCTACTAGCATTTTATTTTTTGCATGTATAAAGCTTTTTAGGCATTTTGTTTTTGTAAACAACATACATAGTTGTCTTTGCTTATGTGCAGTGGATGCACTCTAATATCCCCTATCCATGCCTGAAGCCACATAGAGTACCAAGCCCTGTAGGTACTATTCTTCCTACACACACACACACACACACACACACACACACACACAGTTATGTGAACGTAGTGCCTCCCTCTCTCTCTGACCACACTTCACGTGATGCCCAGAAAGGCCACCAGGTGACCCAGACACCCTGGACAAAGGAACGGTTCACATCTGAGGTAGGGCAGAGCAGGCTTTTGCTGCTCAGAACAGTGGACAATTTAAAACTTAATGAATTGTTTACTTGTGGTTTTTTTCTATGATTTAGTTTCAGGTGGTAGATGTCCATGAATAATTGAAATTGGAGAATGTGTCTGTGGATCAGGCAGCACTGTAGTGGGACTTTGTCATTTTTTCCCCTCTGATCCGAAAAATTCTACCTGCTAACAGGTGAATTTTTGTGTTTTTGTTTTGGTTTTTGAGACAGGGTCTTGAACTCACCATGTAGCCTAGGCTGGCCTTGAACTCGCA
Source organism: Dinomys branickii (assembly GCA_004027595.1). Classification (NCBI taxonomy): domain Eukaryota; kingdom Metazoa; phylum Chordata; class Mammalia; order Rodentia; family Dinomyidae; genus Dinomys; species Dinomys branickii. The sequence continues at coordinate 178,311 of PVLD010001812.1, forward strand.
GCAAACCTCCTGCCTCAGCCTCCTGAGTGCTGGCGTTTCAGGTATTAATAGGTGCATTTTAAAAGGTCATTTTCTGATTGCTACTTGTTACTCCTTTCTTTTACTGCTTGGTTTTCCGTTTACCACCTCCCATTAGTTTGATCTCTTTTTGTGTGTGTGTGGTCTTTTTTTTCTCTTTCAGGTTGGAAGCTTTAAATTCTAAACTTAGTCTTTTGCTTCTGAATGCTAATATATTTCAAACGTTCAGAATCCCCTTAGGCTTGCATGGGAAGGAAGCAGATAGGTGTTTGGTTGTTGCAAGGTGGAAAACTCTCAAAGGTAGCACCTTGGTGAATAAGGAATGAAAGGGGCAAAATCGCAGACTCTGAGGGTTTGCAAGTGTAGGAAGTAGCAGAATGGGACTGTGTTTCTTGATACTTAGCGGAATTTAGTGTTCCAGTACCTTCTGAGACTCACCTGCACACACGGAGGTAGGTGCTGAGGGGGGCTTTCTGCAGAGCTTGTGCTGCACATCCAGCCTGCAGGTCCAGGTGCAACTGGCACAGAGCAACTCAGTTATATTAAGACATATCTTGTGTGTGTGTGTGTGTGTGTGTGTGTGTGTGGTGTTGGGGATTGAGTTCAGGTATTATATATGCTAAACATGTACCTTACTTCTGAGCTAAAACATCATCCCTGATTAAGACATTCTGAAAAGTAATCAAAAAGAAAAAAGAAATTACTTGAAAAAAACTATTAATAGACATACTATTAATACAGTATTTGTAAAAAAATACAGTGTTAGTAAATGAAAATATATAGTTTATTAATTTATTGCAATCTCTGATAAATTTAAAATTATTTGTAGTCTGATAGTTTTTAGTAGGTTACATTTTTATCTTGGGGGCAAGTCCTTAGATATTTTTTTCTGATTATTTTCATACATTTTCAATTGTGTACCTTGAGTGGATGTCCTTTCGCTGTGGGATTTTCACGTGACTTGACCTATGACCGTGTTCCTGCAGGGTGGGTTTGCACTTGTGTTTGACAGACACCGTGGGAATGTCATGGTGGCTCTGTGATTTATAAGGGGGTTTCTCATACTGCTATTTCTTACGCTAGAAACGTTCTGCAGTTAGCGAGCAAACTGCCCTGGTACTCTGCTTTCTCCAACACTGCCCCCGGGTGTGGGTGTCGGGACCACACTGGCTCTCAGCTCTCCAGTCACTTTGGGCTCCCTGAGGGTCTCCCTCTTCCCTTTACTAGTTCTTTCATGGATTCGAGTTTTCAAATCTGTTTTGCCAGCACATCTAGAGATTTGTGGTGGGAGTTTTATACTTCCTCCTGCACTGTTTTATCAGAAGTTTTTACCACACAGAGCGTTCTGGTTTAGTTTCATTGTTGCCACTCACTGGACTTGAGGTTAGGAATGATGTCCGTGCTGCCAGGACATGGCATCTTTGGGCCTCTTGACAGCTGTGATCTCATTCACCTTCTAATTAGGCCTTCTTTATCCCGGTGATACTGTCCTTTCGATACCCATTTACTTCAGCGGGTACACCTTGTCAATTTCTTTTGTCCTGTGAAATATTTATAAATACAGCGAATGCTTACTTTTAGAAAATTCACTACATGACAGGACACATGGCCATTAACCCCGTCACACCCCTCCTCTTCCGTTTGAGCACACCTGTCCCATCCTGTCACTTCCCGAAGCAACTATCTTTAGCTGTGCTGTCACGGCCGCCTCTGTGTTCAGAACTGACTCAAGATGTTTACCTCCACGGTCATTTTAACTTCGAGGAAGAGCCAGAAGTGCACACAGTGCCAAGTTTGGTGAATAAGGCGGATGAAGACACACCATAATGTTTCTATTTGACAGAAATTGCCATAAACTTTGATCATTGAGAGGTGATCATAAAATATGGCAAATGTTTAAATGTAAAAAGCTGTTGCAGTAAAAGATACATCTCCACTAATCTTCCTCAAAAAACAAAGTACTCCCCCTTGCTTCAAATGCATTTATCACATTATTCTTGGCACTGTCTTTATTGTAATTTAAAAATGTAAACATTCACTGTATCTTTCAGTCACCTCTTGTACACTCTGAAAGTTGTCAGAATTAAAATGTAGTCATTGTGTCAAACCCTAGCAAAATATAAACCCAGGAGGCTATCTCATACCTGATAAAAAGAACTATCACAATAGACTCTGCTAGAGGGCTGGGAATATAGCTCAGTGGAATAAGCGCCTGCCTAGCTAAGCGCAGGGTCCTGAGTTCGATCCCCAGTACCGCCAAAAAAAACAAAAAAAACCCAAAAAAAAAACAAAAACAAAAAAAACACAATAGACTCTGCTAGAAACAAGACCTTGCACAAAGGTCACCACAACCTCATGCAAAAAATATTTCCACAAGGACATCTGTCCGCCCAACCATTGTGTGTCCAAGCTTGAAATGATGCCACTCATGTAACTGATTTTTGTAGCCAAGGATAACTGTTTCAAAACAATTTATGCAAAGCTTTTCATTTTACCTTTAAAAACCCTTGTCTTCTTCTGTTCACTTGGATTTTCCCACATGTATTCCCATTACAATGTTTATTACCAGATAAGTTAATTATCTTTAGAGAAGCTGTCTTTTTTTTGAGAAAGGGTTTTACTATGTAGTTCAGGTTGGCCTTGAACTCATTATTCAGGCTGGCCTCAAACTTGCAGGGATCCTCTTGCCTCATCCTCCCAAGTGCTGGGATTACAGGTGCATGCTGCCATGTCTGGTTCCTATTTATTATTTTAGGTTGATATTTCCTTGACCTGAGTGTTGGAGAGGACCAGGATTTTGTTCTGGGCCTTCTCCATTTACTCTCTCTGTGAATATCTCATCCAGGATATTTACTGATCACTTCACAAATGAGATCTCTAATTGTGCCTCTCCTGCATTTCACATTCATGTAAAACATTTCCTGTCTGAGAGCTTCACCCAGATACTCAAACCGCATCCAAACTTAATGAGTCCAAAATAGAACCTGACTCCTACTCCCTTCAGAAATTCCCTCTTCCTTCTCCTCAGACTCCCTTATCGTGGGAAAGATCACAGCCCTCCACCTAGCTGCTTAAGCTGACACCCTCGGAGTTTCCTTCTTCCCTGCTGTCCCTCACATCCCACACCCATCTAGCCATCAGTTTTCTCTGTGAAATATCTCCCCATATGTTTACTCCTCTGTCTTTATAACTCTGTCCTTACCCTAACCCTCCCACATCTCCCTTTTATCCACTCAGTAACAACCCACCTGAGCTGCCTGTTTCCAGTTATTCCCCATGGCAATCCACACAACTTTGAATTTTTCTTTTAAAATGTAAATCAGATTGCATGTTTCTATCATTAAATCTCTCAAATGGCATCACCTAGCATTTTGAATACATTTCAAATTCTTCACCTGCATCAGCAGGCCCCTGCAATGTTAAGCGTTTTGCCTCTGGTTCATCTCATACCATGATCTTCTCACTGTGCTCTGACTCTGCTGGCCTTGCTAATTCTCACGCTTAGGGTTTGTGACCACATCCAGGCTGGTGTGCTTCCTCACACGGCAGGTGCCTCTCATCTGTTGGACCGGAAATACCCTCCTCCTTGCAACCTGTCTACAGTGCTGCCACTAATAACCCCCCGTCATGCTCCTTTACATAAACTCTTTGTCATTTCCTTGATAGTACCCTTTACTATATGAAATTGTCTTATTGGTTGTTATTGGATCTCGGAATAACAGAAATTTCATGGCATTTATGTGGTCTCCAGCTTTCCCATTGGTCCCAATCAATCTTACGTTGTCATTCTTTGCTTTATCTTGCAACTCTTAGATTGATTTTTCATGGTCTCTTGCATTTATTTATTTATTTATTTATTTTTGCAGTACTGGGGATTGAACTCAGGGGACTTTGTAAGTGCTTGCCAGGCAGGCACTTATTCCACTGAGCTATATCCCCATCCCTGGTCTCTTGCTATTTTTAAGGTATCTTTCTTTTCATGTCTCCAGCCACAGTCCTGTCTTCTAGATCTGATATTCTATTGTCACCTTCATTCAGTCTGCTGCATATATTTTCAATGAAGAGTTTAGTTTGCTGTATTTCTGTTTGGATCTGTTTCATGGATTCCATTTCTTTCCTATGTGGGGCACTAACAAGTTCCATCATTTTCTTAAGCTCATCTATTATTTTATGTGTCTGCTCTACTGTCTTTCATTTTGATCATCATTTTTTTTGTACCTGAGAGATTATTTTTTCGTAGCCTCTTCCATCTGTTTTTTTCACTTCTGTTGCTATTGTTTCAGAAATTTCAGTGTTTGGCTTCTGATTTCCTTTATCTCATTATGCTCTGGACTTATCCTGGATGAGCTAGGGGTCTAGGATTCAATTTTGCAACTGTATCTTGTCATTTTTTTATTTATTTTTACATTTTCTGTGTTGATGCTTGCTGATTTCTTATGGTAGATAGCTTTATTACTACTATTAAGGCTTCTCTAGGAAGTATCTCCTAGATATAAGTGGTTCTTGGTCTTCATGTCTGTCCCAAGAACCTACTTTCCCAATTTATTAAGGATGAGAAGTTGCTATCTACTTGGCTTAGTGACCAATCCTTTGGTACAGGACCATGGCGATGGTTATAACCCATACAATCACAGTGATACTGCACAGGGGAGAAAACTGATTATAATGTGCATGGCCTTCTGGCTGAAGTATTACAGTTAGCAACAACAATAGCATCAAGTACACCCTCCCTACTGACAAACCGTGGGAACTATTAACCTGATATCTTTAACCACAGGAGCAGATTCTACAGTTATATGACAAAATCCCACACATATCAGGAACTTGTATGCAGTGGTTTTCCCCTTAGTGTAGTCATTTTACCCTGTTGTGTGTGGAGGATTTAACAGGAATAGGGGATGAGATAGAGAGACAAATGAGGTCAAATATAGTAAGAGCAAGGCTGGAGCATGAAGGGTGATCACCAAGTTTTGGAAAAGTGGAGGATGCAGGAGAGAAAGAGTGAAAGAGAAAGCAAAGGAGTGTTGAAGTGAACCAGAAAGAGAAGAGGCAATGTTCACTCACATGGAAATAGCATAAGATTAAGAGATAGTTGAGGAAGAGAGAAAGAAGATGAGTAGAAGAAAACAAAGAAGTAAGAAACCTCAATAGTGAAAAAAGAGAAAAAACCAAAAAAGCAAAATGGGTGGCAGGTGTGGTGTCAGGGACACGAATAAAAAAAAGCAAAACAAAAATCACCACAAACACCAAACCAAGCAAACAAAAAACCCTAACTAGACAGAAAAAGGGTAACCACTCAGACAAAGAAAAGTAAAAGTAGTACAATTCCTCTGGTGTCCTCAGTTCTGTGGCAGGTCCAAGTTGGATCCCAGAAATGTGCTGTGTATTCCAGCCGAGTTTGCAGTGGGGTTTGTGCTGGGCAGGGGGCTGATCTCGGCCTCTGGATGTGGGGGCTGGAGCTCTGCAGAGCCCTTTGATGTAGAACGGCAGCCCCGCCTGCTTCTGTTCGGTGTCTGTGTGCGGGAGCACAACATCGGCTCATCTAACTCACCAGCTGTTGGCTCGCGTTCTCACTGCTGCTTCAGACTTTTCCACACTGCTGGTCCTGCCTGCTGGTGTGTGCTCTGCACCAACAGGAGTTTTAAAAGGGATTGATAAACTTTTTTTTTAAAGAGTTTTAGGTTTACAGAAAATGTGAATGGAAAATACAGAAAGTGCCCATACATAATCTCTGACTTTTTCCTTCACTGTTGAATCCTACCCAGAGTGGCATGTTTGTTACCAACAATGGCTGACACTTACCAGCAACATCACCCGCATTCATGGTGTGTGTTGGGGTTAATTCCTCCTGTTGCACAGCCTGTGGGCTTGGAGCAGTACAGTGTGATGCACACCACTGTCTGCCACCCTGACCATTGCACTGTCCTAAAAGGCCTCTATGTCCACATGTTGTCCCTTCCTCCCAAGCCTGCGAGCACTGGTTTTTCCAGAATGGAACATAGGCACAACCATAATGTATGTAGCCTTTTCAGATTGGCTTATTTCATTTAGCAATGCATATTTGTGTTTCCTCTACACCATTTCTGGCTTGACAGTTCATTTCTCTTTAGCACCAAATAATGTTCCATTGTCTGGATGTATCAGCTTCTTTATCCATTCACTCATTGGAGGACATTTTAGTTGCTTCCAACTTTAGCAATTATGGATAAAACTGCTATAAATGTGTATGTGTAGATTTTACGTGGCCATAAGTTTTTAATTCATTTGGGTAAATATCAAGAAGAGTGATCCCTGGAATTTTTGGTTCAGATTGTGTGTAGTTTTATAAAGAATTGCCAAATTGCTTTCCCATGTGGCTATATGAATTTATTTTTATTTTATTTTGTTTTTTGTCTCTTTGAGACAGGGTCTTGCTATGCAGTTCAGGCTGCCCTTGAGCTCGCTTTGTGACCTAGGATGGTCTTGAACTTGCAATGATCCTCCTGCTTCAGTCTCCCGAGTGCTGGGATTACAGGTGTGTACCACCACACCTGGCTTTATATGAGTTTATGAACCCATCAGTAATGAGTGAGAATTCCTGTTGCTCCACATTCTTGCAGTATTTGGTGATGTCTGTGTTTTGGATTTTGCCATTTTATTAGGTATGTAATAGTATTTAAGTTGCTGTTCCCTGATGATATTTGATGTTGGACATTTTTGCACATACTTGAAATCCTTAGCTAGTCAGCTCTATTGCCCAATTTAAAATTTTCTCTTCAAACATTTTTATTTTAAAGAGAAAAATGAAAATAACAATAAAACAGTTTCAAAACAGGCTAGTAGAAGAGTAACAATAATTAATACATTGCATAGTGCTATCTTCATAGCAGTTATTCAGAGTACAAGATATAGGCAAGAAATATTGTCCAGATAATAATAGCACAGAACTTTCTTTTCAATGAACTAAGAGAAACTAGCTGTATAACTATTTTGTGTGTGTGTGTGTGTGTGTGTGTGTGTGTATGTATTTTCCTTTTCCCTTCCTTCCTTTCCCTTATAATCATAGTTTCTCTTTTGAACAGTTTCTTCCTTACTCATAATATCTATTGTACATTTAGGATCTTATTTATGAGTTCAGTTTCTCACACTAGTCAGATAATAAAATGTTTGCACATGTGGGTCTGATGTACTTCACTTATGAATATGGTCTTGAGTTGCATCCATTTATCTGTAAAGTCTCTAGTTTATCCTTCTTTGTGGCTGAGTAGTGCTCCATTATATAAAAGAAATCTCACATCTTTTTTATCCATTCCTCAGTTGATGGGCATTTGGGTTGTTTGCAATATTTAGCTGTTATAAACTGTGCTGCTATAAACATGGGTGCACATATATTGCTGTGGTATGATGTTTTTAATTCTTCTAGGAAGATCCCAGAAGGAGAATAGCAGGGTTTTTTAATTTTAAAAATAAAGAAAGAAAACATATTAACAAACAGACATCCATTTACAAAATAGCATAAGAACAATACAAACAATACAGAGTTACAGACAAAGTGATAGGAAATTAATAATGGTTGTTGTATTACTGTTGATATCTTCAAAATGGTTTCTCAGGAAAACAAATAGAGACATGCAATAACGATCAAACAAGTAATCATTAACTGTTCCTTTCAGTAAAAGCAATAGAAGACAGTAGTACCACTGTTAGCTATCCTGTACGTACATACATGCATAATTTTCCCTTCTTTCTTTTCCTCTTTCCCACACCCCAGTTACCCATTACTTTTAAGCATTTTCCTTTCATTTCACAGTGTCTACCATACCTCCTAGTTTTTATTCACTCTTTCAGGTTCTTACACTAGTGAGACAATATGTTGCTTACACATGCAGTTCTGATTTATTTCACTTATAAGTATGGTCTCTAGTTGTGACCAGTTACCTATAAAAACCTCAAGTTTATCTTTCTTTTTAGCTGAGTAATCCTCCATTATATAAAAGTACCACAATTTTTTATCCAGTCCTCAGTGGATGGACTTTTGAGTTGCTTCCATAATTTAACAATTACAAATTGTGCTGCTATGAACACAGGTGCACATATATTGCTATGATATGATGTTTTCAGATCTTCTGGGAAAATACCCAGAAGGGGAATAGCTGGATTGAATGGGATCTCTAGACCTAGTTTGCTGAGGAATCTCCAAACTGATTTCCACAGTGGTTTCACCAATCTGCTCTCCCACCAGCAGTGGAGAAGAGTTCCTATTTCTCCACAGCCTCGCCAGCATTTGTCATTGGTTGATTTCTTAATGATAGCCAGAAGAATAGCTGGGTTGAATGGACCTCTAATCCTAGTTTTTCAAGGACTCTCCACAGTAACTTTCCCAGTGGTTGCATGAGTCTGCACTCCCACCAACAGTACGGAAGGCTTCTTTTTTCCTCACGACACCTCCAACATTTCTTATTGGTTGATTTCTTTTTTTTTTTTTTCTTTTTTTTTTTTTTATTTTAGAAACATAAAAGTACAAAAACATATTGACAAACAGACACCCATTATCATAGAAAATAGTACAATCACAACTAATCTATAGACAAGGTGATATGGTCTCAACAGTAGTTGTTGCTTTATCCATTGATATCTTCGAATTGTAGATGTATGGACCCATATACAGACAT
>PVLD010001813.1:0-186724 GCA_004027595.1 Dinomys branickii
AAAAAAAAAAAAAAAAAAAAAAAAAAAAAAAAAAAAAAAAAAAAAAAAGAGGGATAACAACCATGTAAAGGACAGCAGGAATGGATAGTAACTTCTTAAATTTTTTGTGTAGATAAAAGTACCTAAGTAATGTCTATAGAGAGCCAAACAGTTCTATCTTTACAAGTTGGAGGTAAGTTGCTTAGGAGATCCAGTGGGATATTAAAGAGCCTTGGGGCCACTTTCATAAGAAAAGTATTTTGGCATCAGCAAGGAGTTAATAACTGTGGTGAAAGCCCAGTGAAAATGGTTGGCACAAATGTAAAAGGGTGTAGTCGCTGGGACTACGCAGCTCTTGGTCAGTTCTGGACAGGGAAAAGCACGGACAATGGAGCCGACCCTGAGTGACGAAACTGAAGAGCACTGAGAGGTCCAGGCATGGAGGCTGGAGGGCGGAAGCCAAGCCTGCAAGGCTTATGTATGACGCACATGTGTGCACGTCATCCAGGGACGGGGGCTGGGGTGGGACTCAGCCTCTGCCTCCTGCCCCGTGCTACAAGAGGAGGTCAAACTTGAATAGGCGGCCCCGCTCCAGTCAGGCCTGCCCAAAAAGAGACAGGAAAAATAACGGAAGGCAATAGCTAAACTTTCTCCACACACACTTTTCAGAAATTTCGCTTCATACTTCAAAGAGTGTGATGTCTAATATTTGAAAATACGTGTTACTTTCAATATCACCACTTTGTGTAGTAATTGTAATAAAATAAAGTTTGTACAACAATCATTCATTTAATCCAACTTACAACCCCGCTCTTTTCCAACCAGCTCTTGTAATGAACCTGTGAAGATTTTTATGGAAAAAAATCTGAAAGATAAATTTAATAGTAAACTATTTACCTATTTTAGAAGTAACCCTTTCACAAGAGTATAAGTGGCCCCCTTAGTTTGAATGGTGATACTTTTTGTAACACTAGTGATTTTATCTATTCTCTCAATTTTCTAAAGGGAAAGCTAAGTGTGCTCCACACTGGGAGATTAAAAAGTGTTATTACCTATATAGTACTGTATATTGTTACACACATAAGGAAGTTATTATAGAAAAATAAATAATAAATTATGTATTAAAGAGTTTTGCATAATTTGTAGAATAAATTATCCCAGAATATAATAATCATTTTCATTTATTGAGTCCTGTAGAGATATTTTGTGACTATTTTCAACACAAACATAGATTTCGCTTTTTAACTTACATTAAATGACCAAATGAAACGTTATTCAATAAAGAATTTACCAGTATAAATAAATATTTTAAATCCATAGGAATTCTACTACAACCTACTGTAATCAATAACTAGGGAGACATGTTTCAGAAATTGCATTTAAAGGGTCATAAAGGAGGTTGCACAGGATTTTGTAACATCTCCATTTTCATGAAACTGTGCTGTCGCGCTCTGTGACAAGCAGCCTGCACTAAGAGCGGCAGCGCAGAGCCTTGGACCTACCTAGGTGCCCTAGCAGACATCTATTACAGGGGCCTGCGAAGCTGAGGCGCAGCAGAGCTGCACCCCACTCCTGTTCCGGGCTGGGTGACCTTTCTCTGGCAAAATGCCACACAATGCACCAAGCCTCCAGGGAGCTGGGAAATTACAAATAGACAGAAACTGAGGAGTGGGCGGATTATTTTTCTTCAAAGCAGCAGCTGTTAGGATAAAAGGCAATCTTGAGTTTAAAAAAAATCAAGAAATACAAGGTGCTTACTGATTTCTATAGCAAGTTCTATTTTTTCTTGTCCCTCCTTCTAATTCCAATGTTATATTTTTAAAGCAACAGTTATAACATTTACCAGCATCTTTAATTTAAAATGCCCCCAACAGAAGGGGCTGATTTAGGATACATCCCAAACTCACCCTTTCTTGTTTTTCCTCCCTCCCTCTGTCCCCCTCCTGCCCTTTCTCTCACTCTCTTTCTCTCATACTTTATATATAAGCTATCTCTTCAATGAATAGGCAGTCATTAATGTTGTTAAATGAATAGGCAGTTATTAGGAATCCTACTTACGACAAGTTATCTTCCTCGTATTGACACTGTATGTGAAAATGAAGAAAGTACAGTTTGATTTGTTTTTGTTTCAGTTTTCTTGAGATGGGGTCTTGCTATGTATTTCAGGCTGGGCTTAAGCTCACTATGTAGCCCAGGCTGCCCTCGAACTTGTGGTAATTTCCTGCCTATGCCTCCTGAATTCTGGCTTTACAAGCATGACCCACCGCGCCAGGCCAGAGATTGCTTTTTAACAAAAACTGTTGCTGTATGTTCACTTGAAATGGATGATATAGAAAGGGTAATTAAAGTGGTAAGTCTTCACATGGTACTGACTTTCAATTGCCAAGATCTCATAATTCCAAGTCTAAGGAATACACTAATAAAGTATAAAAATTTAAGTGATTATATATAAGTTACAAAAACATGTTATGAATGTTATACAAAACTGAATTTAATATACTGTAACCATCCTCCCTTGAACAAAAGCATCCCCCTGAATTCTTGCTTCACTATTAGAAGTGAAGAAAAGAAAAGAAAAGAAAAGAAAAGAAAAGAAAAGAAAAGAAAAGAAAATTTTCTCTGGACAGGATTAGAATTTTCATTGTCATCTCTAAGAAGAGTTTGGGGAACTTAGGATTTTCAGACAGCCTTTAAAGAAACTGCTTTGTGTTTTTATTTTTCTGCCTTCCTTCGCTTTCTCCCTCTGGCAAACACTGGGATTAAAGATCAGCGTGTTGGTCATCCACTGTCATCACAACATAAGATGTTTTCTACTCTCAGGAGCTGCCGTCTCATCAGCACTAACAGCTTGACCCTGTACCCCAATGGTATACAGCACATACCTGTCCTTAAAATGTGTGAACCGATTTTTATCTGCAGTGATTTTTCTTTTATCCTTTGATCTGTCACTATTTCTTCACAATGTCAAAAGCCTCAGAACTTGGCTTGAATGGTGATCAAACTCAAAGGAACACAATCTGGAGCCCGACCCTGAATCTATACAATCAAAAATCTTTTCAATTCAGACTCAAATCCTGCACTGTGTCTTATAGTAGTGAAGAGCTGAGCTGTCACTAAAGCACTGCTTTTTCTTTTGAGCCTTTTAGAGAATGAATGTAATGAGGTTATAAGGAAACGAAAAATATTTCTCCTACCACATGTAGTACAATACACACACCTAAAGAAATATGTTCTGCTGTCACCTCTTGGAAGAGAAAATACCTTTTCCTCATGCTGTTGCCATTGACAAGACACTTATTTTTAAATTCCTCTTTGGAATTGACTTCAAAGACAATTTTCCGAGTTCATCAAAAACTCAACATCATCAATTCATTTTTATAAGACTTTAAATGTGCTTAATATATTTTTTTCCTCATATCCTCTTTCTTCATCTCTCTTTTCCTACACTTGCTTCCTTGCTACATTCCTGTGACTGTTATTAATTTTCATTTAATGAACACTCATTGAAAACCAAGGTGTGCCTGCAAGCAGTACCTCTTCATCTTTGCTCTGCTGTAATATCAGATACTCCTCCTGTCTCCTTCTGCTCCATTTACCAACTTCTGAAGAGACCTGCCAGTCGTGGTGCCTGTCATGGTCTAGATCTGAATGTCCCCCAAAGGTTTCATACGTTCAGAAGCAGAATATTTGGGGGATAATTGGATTATGGGGACACTATGCTTATCAGTATATTCACCCATTAAAGAGTTCATAGCTAAGTATGCTTTTAGACAGTAGCGCCTAGGTGGATGAAGGCGAGCCACAGGAGATATGAATTTGAAGTTTAAATCTCTGCTGTTCTCTGGCTCTCTACTTGTGGTTGTCCTGAGGTGAAGAGCTTTCATCTGTGATGGTGCCTCTGCCATGACGTTTGCACCTTGGAATCAGCTGACTATAGACAGAAACCTGTGGAATCATGAGCTAAATAAACCTCTACTTTTGAAGCTGCAGTTGTCAAGCATTTCATCTCAGCAATGGAAAAGTGACTAACAAAGAATATTGGTATTGACATTATTCAATATTGATACAATGTTTCAAGTGGAATTGTTGCTCTGACTATACTTAACCATATGGCTTGAAATTTTTTGGACATAGTTTTTGGAAGAATTTTGAAAGGTTTGGAGATACAGGCTAGAGAAGCTCAAGAATAATATAAAAAGAGATTGATGGGCAGTTCTGGTAGGAACTCAGAACAGAATGCTAATAAGAATGAGGAGAGTAAAGGCCAGCCTCATGAAATTTCAGCAGGAAATGAAGAGTCTGTTGGGAATCGGACTGGAGGCTGTTCATGTCACATTCTGGCAAAGAACTTATCTACATTTTGCTCATGACTCAAGTGTTGTTCAAGGCTGAATTTGATCTGGCAGAGACAATTTCCAGGTAGTCCAAGGTTCAGAATGTAATTCCTGAACCCTACACTCATGTATTTTTATTTCTAAGTAGATTCTTACCTAAATATCCCACGGGGAACTCAACAACACATGTCTAAAAAACTCTCTACAGATCTGTTCCTCCTTGTGTATTTATTTGACTTAATAACACTTCCAGTGCCTAAAATCAAATAAGTTATTCTAGGCTCTATAATTTTTGTTCCTCCATCTAGCCAAGCATGATTATGTGTGTAAAATCTGTCTCTTGTACAGTTCCAAAATCAGCACCAGGCTCCTTCTTTATACCACAATTATCGACTCCCACAAGATGCTTGTCATAGCTTTTTGGATCACCATTCTCCCAGGACTATCCCTCTCCAATTAATCTTTCTGGATCTTTGAGGATGATCCCTCGAAATGACTAAATATTCATGGCACTCTATTATGTAAATGTCTTTTTTGTTTTCTACAGCTTTCAAGATAATTTTCAAACTCTGTATTACAGCTCACTTTTTGATCTCAGCTGTCTTAGTTACTTTTCCCTCATCACTGAGACAAAATACCTGACACCCCAAATTAAGGAGGGAAAGGTTTATTTAGCTCAGAGTTTATGGAGATTTCAGTCTGTAATCAGCTCCAAGGAAGAGGGCAATGAGGAGGGGCAGCAGTTCAAGGTGGCAGAAGATAGTAAAAACGGCAAGAGCCAAAAGGGGTAAGGACAAGACTCTTTTCCTCTCTTATATGGTAAGCAGCTCCTCCCCAGGGCGGGTGTAGCTCATAACATCTCTGTGCCCTCTCTTGCACAGGCTCAGGATGTTTACAAAATGAAAACTGGGGCCCTCCGCTGAATCACTTCCTTAAACTTCTAAACTTTTTAAATTGATACAATGTATTAACCATTACAGTCCATGCCTTGTGAACTTGGCAACCAGACACATTTCTTTAAACCAGTTTACAGATACAAAGACATGCTTATTTTTATCACTATACAACTTGAAAATTAAAACACAGGTTTATTAATCCTTAAGAATCAGTATTAAGTCTACCAACATTATATTACATTAGAACCATAACATTCTGACCCTGGCCCAGCAAAGACCCATGCATTCCTTTATGAAAAAGGCATTTAATCCATCTCTAAGAGTTGCCAAAGTCTTAACAGTTTTAGTATTGCTGCAAAGTCCAAGATCCACGTCTCTTCTGAGATTTCAGGCAAACTCTTAACTGCAAGCCCTGCACAAGTGAAAAGTTAAACACTTCCAACATTTAATGTCACAAGATAAACATTTCCATTCCAAATATTACAAAGAGGGGGATACAAAGTATTGGGACCAAAGCAAGTCCAAAATCCAGCAAGACAAACATTAGGTCCTATAGATCTATGTGCAGCATCCAAAGCAATCTGTGACAAATCTGAGCTCCAAAGAGCTTGGATGGCTCCACCCATATGGCACTTCCAGTGGTAGCAGCTCTTATGGCTTTTGTCTTTGGCCTACTTTGTTCCTCTTTGCAGCTTTCCTTAGATGATCCACATTTCTGGCTTTTCCAAACTTCTGGGGTCTCCACTGCCCCTTTGGTTTCAGCCTCACAGCTTCACACACTCTCATCTCAGGGCCACACTGTCTGGCATCCCAGGCTGGTGGAAGCTTTCTTATCCTCACAACTCTTGCATTCTGCATGCACCTAAAAACAGCACCACACACATAATGCCAAGGTCTACTGCCAGTTACAGCAGTACCCAGGCTTTCCTCTGTCTTGGCTGTAGAGGTCAAATGCCTGGATCACTGGGCACTCTAAACCCCATTCTAAGGAACAAATTTTCTATGTCACCACCATTCTGGAACATAATGTTCTGCAGATTTCTCCTCAAAGCAAAGTTTTTTACTTTTGCAGTTTTGAGCCTGTGAAAGAGTGGAGACTTGTTGCTTCCTATAATACCCTCAGGCCATCTTTTATATTCTGCTGTTCCTTCTCAGCAATCAAGGTCTCTTCTGCTCTATCTTTTCAGTCTACAGCTTTATTGAAGCTTTCCTTCTGGCCAAACTTTCAACTTTTAAATCATCCTGCTAGGCTCTTTGCTCCTGATTCATAACATAAATCTGGCAAAAATCCCCAACAATAGCCATGCCACTGCCTCAACATTCAACTGCCTTGAAAGTTCTTCTGCCAGATTAATTAGTGCACCACTCTCACTCTTAGTCTTAGGCAAAGTCTCTGGACATGAGCAAACTGCGCGCAAACTTTCTGCCAAGCCATAACATACATTATCCAGAGTCCAACAGCCAATGCAGTCCTTCCTAGCAGAAATCTCCTGATTTCTGTCCTCTTTGCTGACAGGATTTCTATCAGCCTTCTAATCTTCTGAGGTCTGACTAGAATCTCCCACAGAGCCTAAGGTGTTCCAGCACTACTTTTTAACGCAACATTTCTGAACCTTTCCAAACTCTTCCCACAAGCCATTTCCACAAGGGTCTTGAACCACATGATCAGGTATACTCACAACAATACTACTCCCAGTACCAAATACTTTCTTAATTATTTTCTGTCATTGCTGAGTCAAAATACCTGACACCCAAAATTAAGGAAGGCGTATTTATTTAGCTCACAGTTTGAGGAGGTTTCACTCTGTAATCAGCTGGCTCCCAGGCAGAGTGGCATGATATGAGGCAACAGTTCAAGACAGCAGGAAATAGCAAAGCAACAAGAGCAGAAGGGGGAAGAGCAGCCTCGTTTCCTCACTTATATTGTAAGCAAGCTCCGGCCGTCCAGCCCAGGGTGAGTACACATCTCTGTGCTCTCCTCTTGCACAAGCTCAGGATGCTTACAAAGTGAAGAATCTGGACCCCTGCAGAGTTGCTTAGTTAAACTTCTGAACTTCTTAAATTGATACAGTGTATCAATCCTTGTTCCACTAATCTTACCCTTTCCTCACTGAATCGATAAAATTCAACCCAGAATACGTATATGACAACATCTCTCCTTTTCTACTTTCTACTTTGAGTGGTCTTTTTATGCATTAGAATAACAACTTGTGGTGAATCTGTGTCATAGCATTACCACTCGATAAATTTTTATTTTGAATAGACTTCATAATCCTTAATGATAAAGGTTAATTCCCAACTTTGGTACTATGTTTATGGTATGTTGGGGACCACTACCAAGTGGCTCTGAGCAGGATTTAATATTTACCAATTGGCTTTCCTTGTTTACTTGTGAGTTGGGTGAAGCTAAGGCACCTTGTCTGAAAAGATTGCAGCTGAGGACGTTTGGCTCCAAACCTAATTAACAACAAGGAGACTGCAGCTGCAGTCTCCACACTTTCAGAATAAACACCAACTTAAAGGTAAGGTAGCCCTCCTGACTGACATAATTCACTATTTGGGAAAATTCTCTCAAGGTCCTGTGAGTTTCCTGTGTTTTCTTGAGTATCCTCCTCCTTTGTTTGAAAACCAAATACATATGGGCCGCCCAGAGAAGTCTTTGTCTAACTCAGAGAATACTGAAGCTGTAAGGGAGTTAGTCACTCCTGGAGCCCTGAAATAATTTCCATTGTCTCATTTATTATATAGATATATGTATATATCTATCTATATCTATCTATCTATATATATTTTTAAAAATTTTAAAACTAAAGGAACAAAAACATAATAACAAACAGACAGCCACTTACAAGGTAGCACAAGAACAATACAATCAAAACTGAATTACAAACAAGGTGAAGGGAATTAACAGTAGCTGTTGTATTACATATTGATAACTTTGCAGTGTATACTCAGGAAAACAAATATAAACATGCAAGGTTGATCAAACAACTAATCATCAACTGCTCCTTACAATAAAGCAACAGAAGTCAGTAGTACAACTATGTTAGCTATCCTGTATATATATATACACATACATACATGCATAATTATCCCTTTCTTTCTTTTCTACTTCCCCTTATCCCAGTTGCTCTTTACATTCTAGCAGTTTCTCTTCATTTCACAATGTTTATCATAGCTCCTAATTCATACTCACAATTTCAGGTCCTTACACTAGGGGTGCATTGCTTACGCATGAACATCTGATTTCACTTATGAGTATGGTCTCTATTTGGGACCATTTACCTATAAAAGCATCAAGGTTGTCTTTCTTTATACTCTTTATAGTGAGTGATATTCCATTATATAAAAATACCACAATTTTTTTATCCAATCCTCAGTGGAAGAACATTTAGGTTGCTTCCATGATTTAGCTGTTACAAATTGCACTGCTATAAACATGCATCCACATATATCGCTGTGATATGATGTTTTCAGATCTGAGAAAATACCCAGAAGGTGAATAGCTCGGTTGAATGGGACCTCCAGACCTAGTTTGCGGAGGAATCTCCAAACCGATTTCCATAGTGGTTTCACCAGTCTGCATTCCCACCAGCAGTGGAGAAGAGTTCCTATTTCTCCACAGCCTCACCAGAATTTGTTACTGGTTGATTTCTTAATGCTAGCCATTCTTACCGGGGTGAGGTGAAATCCCAGTGTTGTTTTAATTTGCATTTCTTGAATGACTAATGATGTTGAACATTTTCTCATGTATTTATTTGCCATTTGTTTTCTTTATCTGAGAAGTGTGTATTATTTCAGATGCCCATTTTAGGATTGGGTCTTTCAATTTGGGGAGGTTGATTCTTTTTAATTCTTTATATGTTCTAGATAGAAAACCTTTGTCCAAGGGACAGCCAGCTAAGATTTTTTCCCAAATTGTGGGTTTTCTTTTGACTCCACTGGTGATTTCCTTAGACGGGCAAAAACTTTTCAGTAAAATGAGGTCCCAGTTGTTGATTCTTTGAAGTGTTTCCCTTGCAGTTTCATTTTTGTTCATGAACACTCTGGCTACTCCTATGTCTTCAGGATTTTTACCTACTTTCTCTTCCAATAGATTTAGTATTTCTGTTTTAATATTGAGATCTGTGATCCATTTTGACTTGAGTTTGGTACATGATAGACTTGGGTCTATTTTCCATCTTTGACAACTGGCAAGCCAGTTTTGCAGGCACAGTGTATTAAAGAGGATATCTTTCTTACAGTGAGCTTGTTTGGCCCTTTATCAAAGATCAGGGCGCTGAGTGTGTTTGTGGCTGTGGCTCTATCTTCCACTCTGTTCCATTGATCCTCTGGTCTGTCTTTTAGCCAGTACCAGGTTGATTATATTACAGTAGCTTTATAGGATAATTTTAGGTCAGGGATTATTATTCCACCTGTCTTTGTTGCCCAAGATTTCTTTTCTTATTCTTGGCCTCTTCTGGTTCCAGATGAATTTAAGGAATGTTTTTTCTAGATCTGTGAGATACACTAATGGTATTTTGATGGGAATTGCATTGAATCTGTACAACAATTTTGGTAGTATGGTCATTCTCACAATGTTGGTTCTTCCTATCCATGAGCAAGGACTATTTTTCCATTCACTGAATTCCTATTCAATCTCTTTTTTCAGAGTACTGTCGCTTTCATTGAATAGATCTTTAACTTCTTTTGTTAGGTTGATTCCTAAATATTTCAATTTTTGGATGCTATTATGAAAGAGATAGTTTCCTTAATTTCTCTCTCAGTCTGTTTGTTGTTTGTGTACAGGAAAGCTATTGATTTTTGAGTGTTGACTTTGTATCCGCTATACTACTTGAACTTGTTCCTTAATTCAAGGAGTCATCTGATGGAGCTTTTGGGGTCTTCCATGTAAAGCATCATGTCGTCTGCAAATAGTGATAAATTCACTTCTTCCTTTCCTATCCTTACTCGTTTTATTTCCCTCTCTTGTCTAATTGCTTTGGCTAACGCTTCCAGAACTATGTAGAACAGGAGTGGTGACAGTGGACATCCATGTCTTGCTCCTAACTTTAAAGTGAAAGCTTTCAATTTTTGTCCATTTAGTATGATGTAGGCTGTTGATTTGTCATAGATAGCTTTGATCAGATTGAAATAAAGCCCTCTATTCCTATTTTTTCTAGGGTTTTTATCATGAATGCATGTTGTACTTCATCAAAAGCTTTTTCCGCATCTATTGAGATGATCATGTGGCTTTTTTCTTTGGCTCTATTGATATGGTGTATTACATTAAGTGATTTGCATATATTGAACCATCTCTGCATTCCTGGAATGAATCCAACCTCATCATGGTGCATAATTTTCCTTATGATTTGCTGCATTCTATTTGCTAGTATTTTATTGAATATCTTTGCATATATGTTCATTAGGGAGATTGGTCTACAGTTCTCTTTCTTGGTTGGGTCTTTCTCGGGTTTTGGTATCAGTATAATACTTGCCTTCAGAAATGAATTAGGGAGAATTGCTTCCTTTTCAATTTCATTGTAGAGTTTGAGGAATATTGGCATTAAATCTTCTCTGAATATTTTATAGAATTCTGCTTTGAATGCATCAGAGCCTGGGCTTTTCTTTGTCACTAAGTTTTTAATTACATTTTCAGTGTCATTAATTGATATTGGGTTGTTCAGGGTTTTTACATCTTCCTGATTCAACCTTGGTAATTTGTACCTATTTAGGAATCTGTCCATTTCTTCCGAGTTCTCTATCCTATAGGAGTAAAGATTTTCAAAGCAGGTATTAATGATCTTTTGACTTTCTGTAGGATCTGTACTGATTTCATCCTTTTCATTCCTTATTTCATGAATTTGAGTTCTTTCTTTTTTTGATGAAGTTGGCTAGAGGTTTATCAATTTTATCTATTCTTTCAAAGAACCAACTCTTTGATTCATTTATTTTTTGTAGTGTTTTCTTTATCTCAGTTGCATTAATTCTTTGGGCTTTAAACTTGATTTGTTCTTTTTAGAAGAGTTTAAGGTGCAGCATTAGGCTATTTATTTGTTCTCTGTTTTCCTTATGTGTGAGTTCCTCGCTATAAATTTCCCTCTGAGAACTGATTTCATTGCATTCCACAGATTCTCATAGATTGTATTTTTAGTTTTGTTTGTTAGTAGGTATTTTTTAATTTCTTCTTTAATTTATTTTGTGACCCATTGGTTGTTCAGGAGGTTGTTGCCTAATTTCCAACTGTTTATGGAGTTTATGGAGTTCCTTTTGTCATTAATTTCCAATTTCTTTGCACTGCGGTCAGATAATATGCATGGGATAATTTCAATTATTTTGCATTCAGGTAGGTATGCTCTATGGGCTAGAATGTGGTCTGTTTTAGAGAAAGTCCCATGTGCAGCTGAGAAAAATGTATATTCTGATGTTGTGGGGTGGAATACTCTGTATACATCTACTAAGTCCGTTTGTTCACAGATTTGGTTCAGTTCTGTTATTTCTTTGCTGATTTTTTGTGTAGTTGACCCATCTGCACCAAAGGGGTGTTTATGTCCCCTATTACATTAGTGTCATTGATTCTTTGGTTTTTCTGCTACCAGAATGCTGTCACACTGTCTTCAAGACAGGTTTTTCACCTCTGTTAGTATTTGACTTACACAGTTTGGTGCTCCAATATTTGGTGCACACATGTTTAGGTTTGTTATCTCTTCCTCTTGCAGTTTTCCCCTAACTAGTATGTAGTGACCTTCTTTATCTCTTTTGATTATTTTGTTTGAAGTTTATGTTGTCTGCAAACATAATAGCCACCCCTGCTTTTTTCTGGAAACCTTTTGCATGGAGAATTATTTTCCATCCTTTCACTTTCAGTCTATGGATTTCTTTTTGAATAAAGTGTGTTTCCTATACACAGCATATTGTGGGATTTTGTTTCTTAATCCACTCTGCCAATCTGTTTCTTTTGACTGGTGAATTGAGGCCATTTACATTAATGGTTATAAGTCATAAATGTTGACTTAAACTTGTCATGCTATTTACTTGCTGTTGGTTTCCTACTTTTGCCATCTGTTTAATTGCTTGAATCCTCTGCTTGAGGATTCTTTCTATTGTTGTTCTTGAGATTATGGTCTCTTTTTTCTCTGTCTAGAATATCTCCTAATACCTTTTATAAGGTTGGCTTGGCACTCATGAAGTTCTTCAGTTGCTCTTTGTCGTGGAAATATTTTATTTCTCCATTGAATCAGTCTGGGTTGAAAGTTGTTTTTTCTCAGAATTTGTAATATCTCGTTCCAAGCTCTTCTCGATTACATAGCTTGTGTTGAGAAGTCTGCTGTGATTCTGATGGACTTAACTTTATAGGCAATCTGTTTCTTTTCTGTAGCAGCTTTTAATATTCTGTTCTTTTGCTGGATATCTGCAATGTTGATTATTATATGTCTGGGTGTGGTTTTATTTTGGTTATGGCTACTTGGAGTTCTATGTGCCTCATCTAACCACACATCAGAGTCGTTTTCCATGCTTCAGAAATTTTCTGCTATTGTTTCTGCAAATATTCTTTTTATGTCACTTGTGTTTCCTCCTGCTCTTTCATTGACTCCTATTACTTGGACATTATTTCTCTTTGCCTCATCTTGCAGCTATTGGGTTGATTTTTCCTGGATCCTTGTTGATTTTAAGAGATCCTTTCTTTCACAATGGTTAGCTGCCATGCTGTCTTCGAGATCTGAAATTCTATCTTCAGCCTCATTCAAGCGGTTTTGCAAGCTTTCGGTGGAAATTTTGAATTCCTGGAAATCTCCTTGAGCCTGTTTCCTGAATTCTAATTCATTCCTAAATTGCTCATGTAACATTCCCTCTGTTGCCTATGTTCATCTATTTTTTTACCTGTTTCTTCTTTAGAGGTGCAGAGCATTTCTTTCATTATTATTGTCATGTCATTTTTTGTCTGAGAGATTATTTCTGATCTGATCTCTTCTGTGGCCTACTGGAGTTGTTTCTTTACTTCAGATGAGATGATCTGACAGATTTCAGGTATGTGGTTTCCAAGTTCTCCTATGTCCATGTCTCTTGGACTTGTTCTGAGTGGAGTTGAGTTCTGAGACTGCATTTTCCTCCTGTGTCTTGTCATTTTGGATGTCAGATGAAAAGTGCTGAGCTACAACCTACCCAGGTAGCTCACTGAAGGACTCTAGGGATGCTAGTTTACCTGGATATCAAACTTATCCCAAAGTGGTAGCAGGCTGTGGACCGCTGGGCCCAGGATCCCCAGGCAATTGCTGGGGTGCATGTCTCAGACCACAACTGTAATGGTGGGGGAATTCTGGCCTTTGATACCAGGGTCTCCAGACTGTGGGTGGAAAGCATATGGGCCTCAGCTGTGGATCTGATGATGGCCAGATAGGGGCCGCTATTCAGAGATCCTCAGGTAGCTGGTCAGGGGAGAGCAGGCCTCACTCCCCAACTTAGAGGACCACAAAGCCTGGGGCTGCTCCTGTGCAGCAGGCCTCACCCACCAAGAGAGTTCCACAGAGGGGGCCTGCTGAGCACCACTTCCCTGGGCTGAGCTCCTTCTCCGTCCCAAAGGAGCAGGGCCTATCTCATTTATTTAAGCCTTCTCTGTCCACTCACTTGGGAGATTGTGGGGCTGATCAGCTTGCCATAACTTAGGAGTTATTTGACCCAGTTTTCAATAATGGTAGATGGAATAATTGCTCACCAAACATCTCTGTACTCTCATCTTCTGAAACTGAGAATGTTATGCTACATAGCAAAAGGAATTAATTTGCTACTACATAGCAAATAAGATTACTAGTTGTTAGCTCTTAAACCATGGAGCTTACCTTGAATTATCTCTGTAGACCCCATATAGACACCACATACTTTTTTTTGGAAGAAGGAGCCAAACCAGGATGCGAGAGGGACTACATCATGAGTGATTTTGAAGATCCAGGAAGAGAACCCAATTAAGGAATGTGAGTGTCCTCTAAAGGATGGGATTAGGAAGTAATCATATTTTTTTCTAGAGCCTCCATAAAGTAATGCAGTTGTGCAAACATCTAGATTTAGTTTAGGGGGAGCCATTTTGCACTACTAACCTTAGGAACTGTTAAGATAATAATTTGTGTTGCTTAATAACTTTTGGTAATTTGTTAAAATAGCCATAGTAAATGAATCTAGTGTTTATTTGATTATCCAATTGACTTAGAAAAAGAGATATAAATATAGATAGATGATACAGATAAAGATATAAATATAGATGAAAAATTGCTCCACACAACTACTATATATCTCTGTATGAATAGCATTCTCTTTAATTTTTCTAAGTTTACAAATGCCTAATCACATAAAAGGAACAGGATATGAGAGATAATATATGAAAGTATAAGATTCAAAGGTGGAAATGCGTTTGAATACAACTCATAATGGTTATTTTAAAATAGTAATTAGATTGTCATACTACATGAGACATATAACAAATACATATATAATGCAATATGGAAAAGAATAGTGATGTGAAAGGGTACCACGTTATTCTCAGTGTCTCTTTCTAATTCTTACCCAGAAAATCCATTACAGACCTGAGACTTACCACAGACATGTTTGAACCTTATTTGCCTTCATCAGTCAGTGAAGAAGAAGCCCAGCAACCACAGCTCAGTCCCTGGCATCAAAATCACTTCATGAGGCCCACTACAGTCCCTCTATGTTAGCTTTGATAGTCTAGACTGAGAAAAATTAAATATCCCCAAATTGCTTTTGTCTTAAAGGACAAGAAAAACTTTACTCATATAAACATTTGGGGCTGGTGTTCAGTGCAATGAGGCAGTGCTTCTCCACATAGTCATTCAAGGATCCAGCATGGCCAGTGTTTGCTTTCTTTGATATGTGGCTCTACAGACTAACTTGGTATTCCAACTTAAATTCAAAAGCATGAAGAAAGCATGAAGAACAATATGGCAGAGGCTTTTATTCAGGCTTCAAATACAAAATTACTTCCTCAGGAGGGAACTTGGAATATACACACTGTACCAGTCAGCTTTCCATCACTGGGATGAAAATACTTGATACCTGAAATTTACAGGCAGAGAAGTTTTCAGTTTCAGAAGCTTCAGTCCATGTTTGGCTGGCTGTCTAACGCTAAGGCAGATGCATCATGGCAGCAGGGTGTGGCCTAGCAAAGCTACTCACTTCCTGGCTGCCAAAAAGCAATGCACAGGGAAAGAGAGCCAGAGAGGAAGGTCCAGGAATTTTAGCTGCATAAATCCCCAAGGTCATGCCCCAGGTCTCACACAGACATAAACAGAAATGTGCTGTACTAATGTGTCAAGCCAATCAAACTGACAGTCAGGATTAACTATTGCAGGTACATTGACACACCAGAGAGATTGAAAGGCACAGTCTACCCGGAGCCCACAGAGAGGGAAGACTGCCTTTGGGATAGGTAGTACTCTCTTACACAGGCTTTGAGATCAGTAGCTATCCATTGGGAAGACTGGTGAGGTCAGGTGAGGATGTATATAAGTTGAAAGTTGAGAAATTTTTGAAATCTATTTTAAGAAGAACGAGATAGAACTAATCATCTCTGACATCCATCTGGAGATGCCTGACATATTTAAGAGAGGAACTTCCACCAATATTTACCAAAAGCCTCTAAGTGATCAATTTCTGCAAAGAAAAAGATAGTCTTTTCACAAGAACATGTCTTTAGTTCTTTTTTATTATTCTCTTTAAAATAGGAAAAAGAATGTGGAAGTTGAAAGGGGGTTGAACACTGATGAATAAATTTAGGCAAGGTTCTCTACCACCTTGCAGCCACCTCTTAGAGGTCACCTGTGCCTCAATTTAAAAGAGTCACCTCTGGAAGAGACAGACATAAGAAGAAGAGAATTATCTTTTCTCTATGCTTATACCAATAAAAGTAATCCAACACTGCTGATGGTGGCCAAGAAGAATCGATAAGCACCATCTTCCTTACAATTTTGCCTCCTGTATTTGAAACTGCCTGTATTTGTTCAACTCACCTATTTTTTAGAAATTCTGTCCATTGACAATTCCATTTTGTTGTTCACTGTTAGCTCCAGTTGAAAAGTTCCTCCAAATGACAATCTGCAACCTAAACAAACTTGAGAAATGGAAAACTCTTCATGTAGGTTGAAGAATGAGAAAGTCAAGCATTAAAGATCCGCATGGATACTGAAAGCCACAGTACCATGGAAGGGGAGAAAATGTTTCAGGAATTCATAGTTATTAAGGCTCAGAGGCAAACCAAACAAGTTCACTGTAGGCCACAGGAAACAGCAGGTCACAAAGGTCAGGGGAACCAACGTGATGACAACACTCTGAGCAGATTAGGACTCGGATGTGGGCCAGTGAAAGTGTGGTCATGCTGGAAACAATGGTCCAGCGAAGCACTTGGAACGTGTCTGAGTAAGAGTGCAGATGCTAGAATGACATTGTGTTTTGGCATTTAAGAGAATTTTTACAATAAATTATATCTTTATACTGTGAATCATCTAAGCAAATTACTATTCTGCTAACATCTACTTAAATTTAGTATCTCTGGGAAAAGGGTAAAAAGGCAGAGCAGTAGAGTTTGGGGTGAGGGTGCTATATAGAATGTATCAAAATAAAGGGGGGCTCAGTTTTATGTAAGTCAAAGCCTGTGCACCTGACACCACTCCCAGCCCCAAGAGGTTCACGTCAAGTGTGACACATTTAAAAAGGAGTCCATGTGTGCTGCCTAGGGGAACGTGTTCTCATGTTTCTTTGCTTGGAGATACCTTCGTTGACTAATGACCCATTCTCAAGGGCTGGGGGAGTGCAGCCAGCTCAGCTTTTAGTGCGGGATCTTTAACTGATATTCAAGATTAGTTAGTTACTCATCAAACTGTTCCTCTTGAGCAGGTAGTTGCTTTTCCTCACAACCCTTGTAGTTAGGTGCAGGCTGACTGATTTCTGGTTAATAAAATGGTGTTGTATGTGCATGTGACACTCCCTGGTCTGATTCTGGAAGACTCCCAGCGAGATCATCCATGCTTTCTGTCCTTCCCCACTGACTCACAAGAGGCAAACGTGCAGTACCAAACACTGAGGCCCTGCAGAATAGCAAAGTCTCTATTTGAAAGGATACTGAGTCCCTGAAAAGTGTCTTATCTCAGCTTCAATAATCTGCACTGAACTGTAACATTTATGAAACAGAAAACAGCCTTTCTCATATTAATTCACAAGATTCTGGTATTGTCTAATACACCTAATTATTCTGAAAAATATGTGTGCATGTCTTAAAGACTCTGCAGTGACCCACTAATGTTCTTCCTTTATGTTATGAAAATATATAATTTAAAGATACTTTTTAAAAGTGCATTTTAAAATATGTACCTTAAAAAAGGCAACTGAAAATATTGCACATGCGTATGATAAATATTATTTGAGAAAAAGCTATTTGAAGAGTTTGATACTTTTAATGCATGTTTCCTGCAATTATCTTCAAAATTGATTTTATGCAGCACTTTGAAAAGAAATGAAAACGCACTTGTTTTAGGCTTAGAATGAAATGCAGTAAACATGCTACCCACAGTTACTTAAATGGATGCACATCCTTATATGTAACTGGAAATGGGTGGGACCCCATGTCAGACTTTGCAATCTGTGGCTTCTCCCAGATGCACTACATGCTGTGAAAGAGAATTGCAAAGGAAATGACAAGAGCAGATGTTTGCTCAAGATGATTGGAAATACGTCTGAAAGCATCAAAACACACTATGCAAGCTATCAACAGGCAGGTAGGTTGCGATCAGCCTTTGGAGCTGCACTGGTAGACAAAGCTGGCCTAGCCAAGGGGGATCTCATCACATTCAATAATAATACAAAAAAATAATCTACCATCTATGCCACCAAACTTAGTCTCAATCATCATATGCATAAATAAAAATGCATGGGTCTTTCATTCCAGAGAATCTCTCTTCATTATTGGGGATAGAAAAATGGGTCCCAAATTATAATGTTCAGACTCCTGATGATGATGCGAGTGTCCCACAAATAGCATCAGTGGATCCTGTTTGTCCTCTCCAAGACTTATTTCTCCCTGGTGAAAGGGTCCATAATCCATACCTGTAAGGCTGTCAGTGGGGGGAGTACAGAAGACCCCAACCTGGGTCACCACTAGTCTAATGCATTGATGGCAGTGGAAGGTCTACTGGCTTCACATACAGACAGGGAATGACTTCGAAATTCAGAACATCAACTAATAAGGCACACACAGCTAATTACCATGTGGAACATTTACGTATACCTCTGTGAGCCTCATTTTCTTCATCTATTCAATGAAAATATTAATACTCTCATAGCACCTTTGTGAGAAGTAATATGATTAATACATGTAAAACTGTTTTGAAGGACTGCCTGATCCATAGTAACTTTTCCAGATGTCATCACAATCATTATCATTTATGTATCACAGTGGGGAAACGTAGAAGACAGGCCAGTCTCAGGGTATAGTGGCCTGTTCTCTGGTTCTCTGAGGGAAGGCAGCCTCCAGCTCCAGTGGCTTGTGGCCAGATTGACCAAGACATTCAGAATCAATAGTTCAACTCACAGTCTTTCACGGGAATAAGAATACAGACTCTGAAGGTCACAGCATGTCCTTTGCCCATGTGAATGACCAGTTCCTTCCTGTGCTGCTGCTCTCAGATGTAGGGCAGCTCCCAGACAGGTTTGTCCCAATCCTCCACACGACCAGTTCTGTCCTTCCTTCTCCTGGTAACTTTTCCTTGCTACTGAGCCCAAGTCTACTCTAATTCAGAACATGGAAGGGGAGTTGGAAAGTATCTACCCCTAACTCCCAGGAAAACCTTCAGATATTTTATAGAAATGGACATATCTCTATGCAAAGATAAAGATGAGATATCTGACTTCAGAGACAAAGATAGAAAATATGGAGAAATGCTCACTGTCACTGCTCATTTGAGAAATGTGAATGAAAACAACCTTGAGATTCCATCTGACTCCAGCAATAAAGAACATCAACACAAAATCAAATAACAAATGTCAGTGAATATGTGGGGAAAGCAGGAACACTTCTGCACTGTTAGTAGTAAGGTGAACTAGGTAAGTACTATGGAATTCAGTGTGGAGATTCCACAAAATTATGAAACTAGAAAATCTATTGGAATCATATACTTCCCTTCCTGGTATCTTCCTGAAAGAGGTAAAAGCATCACATTACAGTGATACACACATGCTTGTGTTCATAACAGCTAAATCATAGAAGCAGCCCACATGTCCATCAGGAGACACAATATTGTGCCACAGTTCATAAAGATATGCACTTAAAATATAAATGTATATATTCTATTATTTTCCTCTTGAATAAAATAAGATCCCCAAAATATAGTATTTAGTGAGCTGTGTCACAACGACTTATAATAGAACTCTTTTGTATAATTATACATACATATTTGTATATATCTCATCATAAATTTCAAGTAATTTAACTAATGTATAAATGTATTCAAGTAAAATGTTTAATTAATGAAATTGATAATGATGCATGTAGAGAATATACTTTTATACATTTTCACAATAGCACTGTATTTAGAATATCCTATACAACTTCTATGAGTTTAGGCATGAAAGATGAGTGCACTAAGAAGAAGAAAATACTTTTAAAAAATTCTAATCATCAATACCTATAAATTAATATATAGGATCTGTAAAAATATGGAAAAATGTTTCATTCCATTTTATTGCTTCAGGATAATAGATATTTTAAATACAGTGTATGAATTAAAGCAGTTGAAATTAACCATACCACTGAATTGGTACAATAAGTTTAAAATCCTCAGTAAAATAAATCATTGTCTAGATAACGTGTCTGGTACCCATTTTTCCAAATCCCCAGTGACATACTTATAAATACTAACTAAAAAGCAAAACAAATACAATCTCTACAGCAAATGATAATAGTATTCCAGAATCTAGAAAGAATTTAAAGGACTTAAAATATATCTGTGTATTTTATTTCTCTTTAATAAAACAATATTCTCCACTTAAAGTGGATTTAAAAGCATACCTAGTAGAACACCCAGAAAATAAAACAGCCTCTCCTTTGAAATGATGCAAAGATTTTTAAAAAGAAGGAAAAGTTGTAAGTCCTCCCCCACTGTTTGCCTCCGCACAACTCCAGCTCTCAGTTCTCTTTCTCAAAACATATGACACAGGATAGATTTCTGACACGCTGCAGGCTGGGTAGTGGAGCCTTGAAGGCAGCTGTGAGGCCTGCAGTAAGCGTTTCCGGCAACACTACGGTATGTACACTTCAGCCTGGGTACCTCTCAGGTCCCATTATTAGGGATTGCGTTTTATAACAGTCAGTGCTTTGAAAAGAAAGGGCTGGAGTGTCAGGTAACTAGCACACCTGGTATCACGCAAACACCCACAGGCACAGAGAGAAGGGGTGTGTGCGGAGCATCCCCGCCAGAAACGCCAGGAAGAAAGGACGTGCGGAGGAGCTGCGTACTCCGCAGCTGCTCCGCGCGGAGGCTGCACAAGCGACCCATTCTGCCCCTATTCGCCCTGCACCCCTGCTCCCCCCGCCTTCTTCACAGATTCTGTCTGGCCTCAGCCAGTAGAAGCAAATGAAGGAGGGGAGAAACGCAGAGGCTGAGGCCGTGCTCAGGGCGCAGCGCGGGTCCACCCAGGGCTGGCTCCTGCTGTCTGTGCTGTTGCCCACAGCGCCGCTTAGGCTGCTGTCTGTGCGCTGGAATTCATTCACTTCCTTTCCTGAAGAAACACCCACCCAGCCTGCTGGTTTGCCACGGGAGAAAGAGAAAAGTTTCCCCTGCAGAGCACCATGTTGCGAACAGAGGAACAGAGGAAGGGCCTAGATTCCGGGACCCCGGGCGGGTGCTCTGTCCATCTCCTTGGTGTCTTCCTCACTTTGCAAAAGGCCGAACAAGGGAGGGCGGGAAGAACGACGCAAAAGCAGCACACCACGCTGACTCTATAGCGGTTGTCCCTGTACCCGAACCCACAGACAAGAAAACCAAATCACACAGCCTCGGGAAAGCTTTCAAACGGAAGAAAAATGCCCCCATCTGAAAAGGCAGAGAAATAGAAGATCTCTGAAAACGTCTCAGTAGAAGAGCTAGGCAAATACCTCAGACACTGACAAACTCAACAGGAACCGAGATGGCAGCATCAGTGAGGCGGAGACACAACATCCAGGAAGGCTCCCAGCTGGCTTCCGAGCACCACGTGATGGCGCGCCCAGCAGCCTGTCTTTTTCCCTGTACTCACCCTGCTCCAGCTACCCAGCTCACCTCACTGTACCGTGAACACGCCGGCTGCTCTCCAGCCAGAAGTGTCTTTCCTGAAACAACCCCTACCTCATCAGCGTACTTCCCTCAGGCCTCTGGTCACGCATGTCCTTTCTAGGACAGTATTTCACTGACCTCTCTGCTTACATGGCAGCTGCCTTCACTCTCCATTGCTTAACATGCCACAAAGTCTCAACAGCACGTGGGTGCAGCAACAGTCGACCCAGGCCCTGGCCCTGGTGCCCCTGGTTGTGCTACTTTCACCACTTTGTTGGTCCACTCTTGGCCTTGTTCTTCTCCTTTGGTACCAAAGTTACTGATGCTCCCATCACAGCACTGTTCCCGTGCCCTCGGAGGGTAACACTACGCACTACGAGCGCCTACAGTTTTCGTCCAGAAAGCGCCCTCGCCCTGGAAGCATGTTCAGCGTAGGTGCAGGCCAGGACAGAAGGGCTAAGAAATTAAAACTCAAGCAGTCAGTCTCTGCACCTGAGGAGCAGCACATAAACACTGTAGCTTCCTCCCACCTTGGGAAGATGTGCGGCAGTTCTGTACCAGAGGGTTGCAGCTGAAGGCGCCTCGGAGGCCCCCGGCCCACAGCGCTTATCATGGCATTCTTCTCCTTGACACCTCCATCTCAGCCTCAGTCTCTCACTGCTCCTTCTGGAAACCCCTTTCCTCTTATGCTGATGTGCACTCATGCTGATCCCGGGGTTTACTTCTCAAGGGTCCCCACATTGGGAACACCGACACTGTAGATAACAGGTATGTTAATGAGTTGGTAGAAACAACGGTATAAAATGGTATCCGGAACACAGGAAGCACTCAGCAAGTATTAATTTTATCATTCGTGGTTATACTTTGATAAAAAGAGCAATGCCTGACAAAGGGTTGCTCAGGAATACTTTATAGAATAACCGAAAAGGCTGTGAGAAGATCACAGAGTGTGAGAAAAGGGTGAAGAGTACAGGCAAACAGTGTGGGCCCTCTACTATAACTCAGATTAGAGGACAGCAAAGGCCTAAAGTTCCAGGAAAATAATCACGTCAGGAATATAACAACTGACTCCAGAGTTCGTTCCAGAATATAAACAAAGGACACAAAAGAGGAGAGAGGAACTGGAATGTGTATGATTACTGTGGAAATCAAAGAACAACACTCAAAAGAATTAAGGAATTCCTGAGGAAGAAATTATTTAAATCTTCTTTAAGGATGATAATAATGACTGTGGGAAAATAGACCTAATATTAAAAAGTAAATGGGTAAATCTAATCTAAATCTATAGCTGTAAGTTTCTGTAGTAGAAAACTAACAAGAAACCCTATTAAAGGTTTATTTCTACATTTTTACATTCACTTCATAAATCCCTGCAAAAGATCAAGCACTCATTTGTTTGTGTGGAGAATATTTTCTGACCACATTTTAATTAGAGAAGAAGGCTTGTTCCTGTGCCTGTAAACAAAGGAAATAACAAATTCTCATGCCACACCTCTGAGGCAAGGGAGCCTCCAAGGGCTTGGACCTGCCCGTACCTGTGTGGCAGGCTGGATGTAGGCATTGGCTCTAGTGTCCAGCACTGGGAAACAGTAAGCAGATAACTTCACAGCATAGCTGTGTTTTTCAGATTAAAAATACCACATCAGGCAGATACCAGGTGTTGCCCTAGCTCTACAGATAGTGATCCATTACTTTACACATGACCACCTTATTTCTCCTGCGATTTTATTTTCCCATCCAAAATCTCAAAGAAAAGAGCTCAGGCCCTCCACATACCACGGAGGCCCTAACAGCTGACACCTACACATGCTGCAAAGATGAGAAAGTGAATCTCTCTGAAAGTTTGAGGCAAATTTTTAAAAAGCCTTAACTAAAAAGGAATGAAAAGAAGCTGTCTCTATTAGTCGGTTTTCTCTTCACTGACGCACAAGACCCAACAACTAAAGGGAGAGAGGTTTCTTTGCTTACAGGTTGGGTCTGTGATCGGCAGGCTCCCAGGCAGAGACATCGCGCCAGAAGAGCACAGTACAACAAAGCTGTTTACAGTTCATGGCTGCCAGGAAACAGAGCAGGGGAAGACTGTCGGAGAGGAAGTGGCAAGAACCAGACACAGACGTTAAGGCCATGCTTCCACGGCCCACCCAGACAGACTTGGAAGTTTCCTATACCAGTTTCTGGGTTGAATCTCAAGACCAATGATATTGAAACTCTGCTCTAACTGCCAGATTGTCTTAATCTATCTCTACTTCATTAAATACTGGAAGACAATGCAATGAAGTTAAAAAGTTGTAAAGCAAAAGTCCATGTCCCCATAGTTTATACCCCGCTCAGGTAAGGAAACAGAAACATAGTCCCATATTTAAAAATTTAGAGAGACCATCTCCAACTGGCCATGGTGGCACATGCCTGTAATGCCAGTATTTGGGAGGCAGAGGCAGGAGGATTGCCATGAATTTAAGGCCAGCTTGGACTGCATGATGAACTTTGACTGCCTGAACTACATAGTGAGATCTTGTCTAAAAAAATAAAAAATAAAAAAGACCATCTTCCACTAACAACATTTAACTTGGAAAAAAAAAGTCACATTATAAATATCAAATGAGAGCTGAATCAAAACTAAGAACCAATGAATAAAATAGCCATATAAGGATAATCTTTGCATGTCTTCTAAAGTTCAGATTATAATATAAAGCTCATTAAACTAGGTGAGACTATTAGTAATAGATTCATGCCATAGCCACATATGCATCAAAGAAATGGAATTGTTAATCCACAGTTTCCAAAATGGACAATTTAGGACCATAATGAAGATGATACAGCTTCAGCAAATGCTGGATTTTTAAAAAAGATGAAGATTTTCAATGGATGGAGAGAAGAAAATGAGGGCATTTTGAGGTTGGAAAATGCCTGAACAAAGTTTCAAGGTAAGGATACTCAAGGTCAATTTGTTCAACAGCAGTTATGCCCATTGCATTGGAATACATGTTGGCTTAGGGAGCTTGTAAAGGTGATCTGGAGCAGTGACTGCGAGGTCTACCACAAAGGGCCTTGGATCTCGGTCTAGGAAATTTAGGGAGAAATTTGAAATGATACAGAACTATCAGGAATTTAGGGCATGAAACATGGTGTACCTAAAACGCACTCACCTGCATATTTATGCAGGAAGCAGAGAGGCAAGAAAATCATCAAAATGGATTTAAGAAGAGTAAAGGGGAAATGGAAGAAATAATGTGATGGAAAATGCAACTGTTTAAAATTACTTCTTTGTGAAGTTCCATGTGGGAAAAGGCTACCAAGACATCAAAAGCACAATGCTGAGGCTATTAATTAAATCTGAAAATTAAGGAAATGAGTGGCTTCTTAGGTACAAAAAACAGAAAAGATGGTGTTACCTATTACATACTTTTGAGAGTGACAGTTGGCATGGAGTTGATTTAGTTATCAAATTTACTTTTTAACTGTCAGGTGTAACATCTCTGCCTGAATATAATTGTTTGATTAGCACTATAAAATTTTGACAGATATAGCTAAAAGTTATAGTTTAATTAAATCATACAACTGTAGTTTTGAAAATCTTTTATAATAGAAAACTATGCTTAAAGGAAGCTCAAAGAATAGAAGTTTTAGATTAATATTTCATATTAAGGCAAATTTCCAAATTGAAAAGAAACTAGTAAAAGCAGAAACGATAGTTTCCATTCTTTGAATATGTCTTCTGATATCCTAGTGGTAAGTAATCAGAATGAGCCACCCAGAGAGAGCATTTTAATAAATCTGACTCTCCAGATACTCTCAGGAAGATCTGAAAGAGGCACTGGATACCCTGAGAATTGTTGCATAACTAAGTTAAGACTAAGCCCAAATTCAACCTGAGTATTTACCCTGGGGCTTGAGTCATTTTGAAGTTTAAAGAATGGCTTTATGGGTTTTCTGATTTCCATTTTCTACCAGCTCACTTTTATTTCTTTGATCTTCAATTTCTAAACTTTCTATAAGAAGAGACTGAAGGAATATTGGCTAAATATTCCCAATGGTAGTAAAGAGAAAAGAAAAAAGCTCCTTCCAGAAATTATCTATTGTAACTCAGGTATTCTCTGACACTTTATTACCAGTGTGAACTATTTCTGTGCATCCCACTTCTCCTACTTATGATTTCTTTATTTAACATGGTCTCTTGTTCCACATTAGCACTAGTAATAAATCAATAGAAGAAAATTCTCAAATGTGGGTTAAAGTGCTACCTTGTAGTACATTAATCATCATTACACTGACCATGTACTTTTTGATTAACACATATATGTATTCATATACATTTTAAATGTAAGTATTCTCCTGAAACAATGAGAATATTTTTTTCTTTCTAATTTTCTATGGTGTCTAGAAAATACATGTAAATAGAAAATGTATAGTCAGCTATATTATTAGGAATAGAAGGGTCTTTAGTAAGATATTTTTTCTCACTGCAATTATGTAAAGGCTGTATCTAAATAAAAGACAATACACACTTTGTATTTGGAAGATCTACTTCATGTTGACAATAGACATACTGCTGTGAGATGTACAACGTCTAGAAAATTATCATACTGCCTATCCCTCAGGATGCAAATGCCAGCAACACACTAATTAGTTAAATGTGTCAGCAGTTACTCTTTATTTACAGTCATTAAATTAACTCTGTAGCCGCAACAAATATGATCATATGTTCATTCAACATATTAGACATTTGATATAATTTAAAATAAACTAATTTAACCTACAAAACTGAAAAAATGCAGGCAGGTTATTAAGGATGATAAAAGACCATTTGTAAGAGAACATCTGTTGTAAAAACTGAAAGACCCACTGAGAAAGCCAAGAGATTATATAATTAAGTCTTCAGAGCAGTAGCAGATATCTCTAAGTCATCAAAGAAAAACTCAGTCTCCAATTAGCAAATTACTTTTCTATTTTTTTGAATGTTCCATTGAGTGAATTCTCTGTTGTGCATTATTAGTAAAAACTGTCATTACCCTGAGAGGAAGGTATATTAATGAAATCATCCTCTCTAGCTACACTCACCTGGAGCAGGGAAGAAAATTATTGTCTGTTTTATCAAAACTATTAATATGGCATGGAAAGAACTGTATAAAGCAGATTGAGAAAATTTACCCATGTTTAAATAGTCTGTGTGAGCCACATGACAGTGCAGACCCAAGAAAATCCTCCAATTCTTTCTGAGAACTAAGAACTAAACTTAGTACACACCATGATCTACCATGGTGAGCACAGGTGGAGGAGATCTCACGCCACTTGTGCCCAGCATCGTTAAGTGCACCCAAAGCCCAACAAGACTGAGTGGTGAGATGAGGTGAAGACATGGAACTAGGGTGTAAACCTGCCTCTCTAGCTGGGACAGGTTAGTCTCCAAAGACACTAATGGCCTATGAAGGGATACCAGGCACTTTGGCGGGGAGCTCAGAGGCCAGAGGAGGGAGGGACCTTCCTTTGGGTTGCCTGAGAGCCCTGAGGGCCTAGACTGAGCCTCCCACAGAGCGGCATTGGGACAGAGTCCAGGAGTACAGCTGGGGAGAGCCCCTGTCCCCAGGGCATGTCCAGAGCTCTGGCCAGCCCCTGGGTTGTGTCAAGCCCTCTGCCCCTCCCCTGGAGCTCCGCCCGGCCCCCAAGGCATGCCAGGCACTCACCCCATGCATGGAGCTCCATTTAGCCCACAGGGCATGCCAGGCGGTCCACCCTGCTCCTGAGAATGCCAGACACTCTGCCCCACCCCTGGAGCACCACTCCACCCCTGGGGTGTGCCAGGTGCTTCACCTGGCCCCCGGTGTGTTTCAGGGGCTCCACCCTGCCTCTGGAGCCCCACTTGGCCTCTGGGGTGTGCCAAGAGCTCCACTTAGCCCCTGGGGCATGCCTGGAGCTTCACTCAGCCCCCTGGTGTGTGCCAGGTGCTTCACCCATCCCCCAGGATGTGCCAGGCACTCTGCCCGGCCCCCGGGCTGTTCCAGACACTCCGTCCAGCCCCCAGAGCATGCCAGGATCTCCACTCAGCCCCTGGGGCATGCCAGGCACTTTGCCCAGATCCCGGGGTGTGTCAGGTGCTTTGCCCCACCGCTGGAGCTCCACTCGGCCCCCAGGCTGCCAGGAGTGCCAGGAGTTCCACTCAGCCCCCAGGGTGTGCCAGGTGCTCCCCCTCTCTCCTGGAACTCTGCCCAGCCCCCAGGGTGTTCCAGCCACTCCACCCCACCCCCAGAGCTTCACTCGGCCCCTGGGGTGTGCCAAGTGCTCTGCCTGGCCACTGGCATGTGCCAGGCTCTTTGCCTGGCCCGCAGGAAGGCCCTGAAGACTTGCCTGAGCCTATAGACACGGTTCATGCTGACAGAGTCCGACAGTTCACTGTGTAACCCCACCTACCCGACTGGACACTCAACGGCTGTGAGGGCTTGCCAAAGGGTGCTCCTCCACTTCCTGCCATAGTAATCTCTGTACACCCAGGTAATATACAGTATATTTAGAAGCAGCCAAGTCTCTGCCCAAAGTAAGAGCATGAGGGAGTAAATAAACCAAAAGTGCAGTTATTACCAGTGGGAAGATCACTGACAGGGTGATAGAACAATGGTGGTGAAGTAGAGAATATTAATTAATTGAATGAGCCATCATCTATATAACTGAGTAATAAAGACAAAGATAACATTATGTAATACAACATCCAGTGGTAACCACCTACTATTTTCTCTGTAATCTGGTATTTCCTTTATTGTTTTTGTGTTAACAAATGCAAAGACAACACTATGCAATACAGCATCCAGTGACGATGGTTCCCTATTGTCTCCTCTGTAATTTGTATATCCCTTATTGATTTTGTTATAACAAATGCGAAGATAACTATGTTATACAGCATCCAGTGCCAAATCCCTGCTATGTTCTCTATAACTTGGTATTTCCTGTATTGTTTCTGTGTTTTTCTGGGTTCTTTTGTCTTAAAAATAAAATTAAAAATTAAAAAAAAAAGAGATGCAAACATCAACAATAGCTATTAGATATCAAAGACAAAAATTATACAAAGAAGGTGTCATGAATGTTAGATCAAAACAAGGGTGGATGCTCAGTATCACAGCCAGTATTCCAAGGCATTCTGATATCTTAACCAACGCAATAAGACAAGTAAAAGAAATAAGAGGTGAATATATGGACAGAGAAACAAGATTTTCCTTACTTTAAACATGACTTGCTACATGGAAATTAATTAAATTATCTCAAATTGCAGTTACTAAATAAAAGAGCTACTTAAAATTCTAATTTTAAAAACATTAATAACTGTCCAACAGACCTATAATTATTACCTTAAAATATGATTTAAAATATCCCATGAACAATAACATTTGAAAATTTAAAATGCTCATAAATAAAGTTAATTAGAATTTGCCAGAACTGTATTAAAAATGATACTGTATTACTGAGACTCACACAGGAGTTGAATAAATAATGCATATAAATCACTGCCTTGTACGGGATAACTCTCCAAGTTGATCTAAAAATTTAGCCTAGTTCTAAAAAAATGGTTCTAATTTTGCTTGAGGGAAAATTTTATAAAATGTACCTAACAGTACAAGAAAAATTGCCAAGGAAATTTTGAAATCTGTACTAATGGTAGTGACTTGTTCTGATAAACATTAACGTATATTACCCAAGCACAGTATATAAAAATGTTGTATCAGCACAAAAATGGCTTTTCCATCCAAATAAAAAAATTCAAGAAATGGATCCAAGCAATGTAATAATATAGTAGATCATTTAAGTGGCATTTAAAATTAGTAAAAGAAAAGTGACACTGTTTTCTACAAACAGTATTATGTGCTAGCTATTTATTTAAGTTATTTGAAAGCTATCTATTACAGATCTTATAAAATGAAGACAAATTTTGTGTCACATGCCCATAATCCAAGCATTCAGGAGGCTGAGGCAGGAGGATCGCTGCAAGTTTTAGGCCAGCCTGGACTACAGAGAGAGTTCAAGGCCAGCCTAAACTGCACAGTGAGACCCTGTCTCAAAACAACAACCACAACAAAAACACAAAGTAAAAACAAATAGAATAATAAAGAATGGATAGGAGAAGACAACGGGGTAGATCTCTTGCAAATGAGAAAGGTGGAGGAGAATCAGTGTGAGGGGAGAGGAGGGGCAAAGGGGCAGTAAGGAGAGTGAAGACCCACTGCCCACGGTAACCCAATAACCTCAGTGAATGTGAGCATTGTGTGTCATGCACCTGAGCCTGGAGTTGTAATAGCAACAAGAAGGAAAACGGAGAGAGAGGACTTAGGGAGGAGGGGGAGGTTAGCGGGAAGGGGACTACCGTGTGCTGCAGACGTGCACTAATAAAAGAAAACAACTGAGGTTTTAGTTCGAAGACCAAAGTGTGAACAGGACATAACTAAAAGCATAAACGCATCACACATGAGTAACACAGGGATGTATTGACGCCAGCATTCCTAGAGGCAGTAGTGGGGACAGAAAGGTGTTTAGCATCAGGGAAGAGAAACATACTTGGCAGTCAGTTTTCGGGCAGAGATTGCTCTATATCGGCTGCAGAATGATGGGGGAGACATGGATGAGATGAGAGCAGCCTTGCACAGAAGGAGCTCTAGGATGAAGGCCAGGGCCGCCTCTCTTAGTCAGAGGAGAAACAGGTACCTCCTCAACTGAGCCCAGCAGGCAAGTCACAGAAGGGGCTGGATCAGGCGATAAGTTTGCTCAGCTGAGTGCCTGTGTGCTTGCCTGCATTTCTGTCTGCTCAGAAAAAAAAGCGGAAGACTGCTGAATGCACCTCGGAGAATTAACTTAGAGAAGCCCCACTTCCAGCAAGGGACCGAAAGGCCACCGACTAGCCAACAAAAGCACCAGAGATGTGGTCCTTTGAACTTGCTTCAGTGAAATCTGACCACATCCTTGTAATTCACATGTAATATTAACCATAATTTAAATGATTTTATTATAACATTTGCAAACTTTGACTTCATATCTGAGGCAATGAGATTCCAAACACTTTAGTGGAGATCCTAAGGTACATTACAATAAAGATCTTGAAAGGCAATATTTCTGGTGAACCTGGGCCTTTCATGTAGATTTTCCATGTTACTGTCAACATACATTTCTCAGTCTCATTATATGCACCCAGAAGCTATAGAGGAAAAGCCCAGTGGGTGTATTTTCATCACTTCCTTAAACTGATATAGGGAAAGTAACACCAAATACAAAAATGTCAACTATGAATTAGTGTAACACATAGAGACAAAGAGTTGATGCATGTACTACAACAGAGATTCATGCAAATCCATAGAAACCATAGATCTCCTTCCCAAATCCATAGGAAGCATAGGTCCCCCTCCCAAGTCCATAGGAAGCATGGGACTCCTGCCAAATCCACAGGAAGAATAGGACTCCTCCCAAATCCATAGGAAGCATAGTACTCCTCCCAAGTCCATAGGAAGCATGGGACTCCTCCTAAACCCATAGGAAGCATAGGACTCCTACCAAACCCATAGGAAGCATACTACTCCTCCCAAACCCATAGGAAGAATAGGACTCCTCCCAAATCCATAGGAAGCATACGACTCCTCCTAAACCCATAGGAAGAATAGGACTCCTCTGAAATCCATAGAAAGTATAGTACTCCTCCCAAAGCCATAGGAAGAATAGGACTCCTCCCAAGTCCATAGGAAGGAGAGGACTCCTCCCAAACCTATAGGAAGAATAGGACTCCTCTGAAATCCATAGAAAGCATACTACTCCTCCCAAACCCATCGGAAGAATAGGACTCCTCCCAAATCCATAGGAAGCATAGGTCTCCCTCCCAAAATAGGTCGAGTGATGAACAAGTTATTTACAAAAGGATAAATGCAATTGCCTCATTACTATATAAATATGCACAAGCTCATTAGAAATCAAAAACACATAAATTAAAAAAAAAGTACATTTCAACTTTGGTACTGATAAAGACAAAACATCCTAAAGCCCAGATGAAGTGAATGTATGGGAAGCTAGGCAAACATCCACTACCACGGAGTGTAAATATGAAGAGCAACACAGTAATATTGATAAAGAATCTTAAAGGCAACAATTACATGTGTAAGAATTTTTTTCTAAGAAAATAATTGAACAATTGTTATCATCATCTTTATATACAAAGGATAACATGTTATTACCAGGATTCTGATGAATTATTTATTTTTCCCAAATGAAAAGCTATTTAGTATTATAAAGACCCTGTCCTCGCAGTACACCAAAATCAAGTAAACGCAAAGATGTTTTAGATGTGCCCACAATTCAAAAGCTGTAATCACAAGAACAAAGGGAAGCATGGAATGAAAGAGGCAGATGGAGACAACACAGGCCCCACTTGTGCACCTGTGGGGAGTGGGACTCCAGAACACTGCAGAGCTGTACGCAGAAGCCAGGACACCTGGGCACTATCCATCTTTCTGTCCCTAGATGAAAATAAAGCCTTTCTAATGTTAAGTGTGATTCAAGAACCAGAAGATCCCACTATCTGTACACAGTACCGTTAGCAGAAGAGCACAGATTGTTAATGTCATGCTCTCCCAGAAGGCTGATGTAAGCTCTGGATGCAAAAGATTCATGGCTCAGCACAAATTGAGTATTTTCTCTCATGAAGCACCATTCTCCTTAGTACAGGCAACATTGACAGCACTTTAAGATCTGTTCTAGAATCAAGGGCCAGGAAATCCTTCAACAAATTGTGCTGGGTTCAGTTAGAAACTTAACCTAGCTTACCAGACGTGTCCATGTGTAAGTCTTTTCTCACTGCTAATTAGAATGTGTGCACCTACTGAAATTCTAGCTTATTTTCAATTTCTTAATCTATGTTCAAACGTAACCCACCAAAATAGGGACCAAAATGTCCTAGAATCTGTAAACATAACCTGCTTAACCAAGCAAAAGCACTGCCGTTTCTCATGCTTGATACATTCAGGCTATCCTGTAATTTGGACAAGGTCATCCATTAATTATGTATGTCAATGTTATGAGTCTATAATTGTAATCTGGATTTTTTGGAGTGTTCCTCTCATTATATTTAGGAAGGAAGAGCTTTAAATATTTCTAACCTTTGATACTATTTATCCTCCGAGGCTACATGATGCCAGAATATTTGAATAGAAATTTAAAAGTGCAGTCAATCACTAACCTAAGTAGCTATTCTATATGAAGTCAAATATGCTTATGTTTCTAAATGCCCCAAGATTTGTCTCATTGGAAAATCTTTCAGCCACTGTTGTGAGCATTACAGCAATGTTGTCAAGTTTATTAAATATTCAGTGTTGCACCCCACCCAAGTGCCATTGTTATCTCTAAGGATAAACTCTTACATGATAGTAAGTTTAACATTTGGCTTAAAATTCACCAGCATGTAATTTCTTCATCTTCTTGATCAATGGCCAAAGTTAACAGCAGTCATTTGAAAAACTCATCAATTAATTTTTCATTCATTTAGTGAACAGTTATCGAACACTACTTAGCTAAGTCCTGCATGAACCCATGAGAATAGAAAGTCAAATAAGTCATGACTCCTTCCTTCAGGAAAATGATGGTCTAGGGTATGAGCAGGAAAGTCAATTAGTAAATAAATTGCAATACAGTGTG
The DNA here is from genome assembly GCA_004027595.1 of Dinomys branickii. NCBI lineage: Eukaryota > Metazoa > Chordata > Mammalia > Rodentia > Dinomyidae > Dinomys > Dinomys branickii. Next base: position 33,148 of record PVLD010001813.1, read on the forward strand.
TGTGACCTACTGGTTAAAGGACATGCAGGTGGAGCATGGAAATCAGACAAACAGTACTGAAGGTGATCTGAAGTCTGGGAAAGCTCTCTGGAGGTGACCCTGATCCAAGATATGAATGATGTGGGAGAGAAGATGACATGTCAAAGACAGCAGGAAATGTGCAGAGGAAAAACAACCTGTAAATTATCACAAAGTTGTGATATGTAGCATGATCCATTTACAGAACTATATGTCTAGATATAAGGATGTGTGTAGTAAAAACACAGAAAAATACGAACTGAGCCAAAGAATTGGGCCATAACACTGAATGCAACATAAAGCCATTTCTTGACTTTAAACAGCAAGATAATATGATGATATAAGTGTTTCAAAAGCCAGCCCTAGAGTTGCTGTATGGAAGTCACATGGAAAAGAAAGCCAATTAGAGAAAGAAAACACAGTGTTACTGCAGTAATCCAAGCAAGAAAATTTAGGCCAGCATGATGATGCACATCAGGAGGCTGAGGCAGGAGGATTGCTGTGAATTCAAGGCTAACCTGGCCTACAAAGTAAGTTTAAGCCGAGCCTAAACTGTATGGCAAAACCCTGTCTCAAAAAGACCAAAATAAAGACATAAAACATAAAAGTGATCTAGAGGATAGAGCAGATTTGGAACCTATTTCTGTACTGCTAAAATACTGTACATAAGAATAGGAGTCTAAACTTGTTTTGACTGCTGATTTGAAGGAAAGGTGGATTCTCTTAACTCACTAAGAAACTGAAGAGACCGAATAAATGTGGAGTACACTGATAAACCTAATTTTGAGCATGGTGAACTTAATAACCAAGTGGGTCAGAGCAGGATACCATTTGATGAGCAGAAGTTCTAGTCCCGAGATAAGGAAACATCTGTCACAGAAGAGCAAGCTGAATCCCTGATTACCAGGGTGGAAACAAGGGATGAAGGATGTAGAAAGTAACAGAGAGCCTTGAGAGAGTCTAGACTGAAGAGGAGGCAGAGGACTGGTACAAGTACTTATATCTGGAGAGACAGGGTCAGGAGTCCTCATAACTTCCATCCGAAGAAATGGAGGAAAAGCCCCAGGAAAGCAGCGTCTGAAATGCTTCCCAGAGGTCACTTAGCGCGATCAAGGCAAATGTTCAGAGGTTTCAGCAAGTTACAAGGTACAAATGAGACCTGAAGGGGATGATGGTAGAGGGTGAAAAGGGAAGGGAAGGAACCAAATTTCAGAAAGTTATGTAGACTACTAGGCCCTGTGGGTTACTGTAGATCAATTCTCCCAATACTTTAAAAAAGAAAGGAAGGGTAAGGACATAGGTTTTACCAACCATTAATTTTATATTAATTATTGCCATATCTGATTCTTTCTTGTTTTCTTTGTGTTTGTTTGTTTGTTGAGACAGGGTCTTACATTATAGCTCAGGCTAGCCTTGGACTCACTATGTAGGTCAGGCTGTTTTTATTAAATTAAGTTTATTGGTACAATCTAGGTATATACAATGATCACATTCATTGTAGGGAATTTGTACCTGTACCAATTGAGTACAGTATACCTTGAGTTTTCCTTTTCCCGCCTATTCAATTACCCTCCCTTTAAACCTTCTTCCCTTCATTATTCACAAAGCTTTGTTTTCATTTTACCTTTTTTTCTCATTTTTTCTTTTTCATTCCTTACTTACCCCCTCCCCCTCCCTAGTTCCCTTTTCCTTTTGACCAGTTTCTTCCCATTACAGCATCTCTCTTGTCCAATTTAGTTGTGATCTATACTTTCAGTTTCCACACCAGGAAGACACTGCAATATTTACAAATGTGTATCCAATTTGTTTCACTAAAGTTTTGCTCCCAAAATCCATCCAATTAACTCTAAATGTCTCAAGTTTATCCTTCTTTATGCCTGAGTAGTACTCCCTTGTATGAAAAACCACATCTTTTTATCTGTTCACCAGTTGATGGGCATTTGGGTTGTTTATAAGATTTAGTTACTACAAACTGTGCAACTACAAATATGGGTACATATGTATCACTGTGGCATGATGCCATCAATTCTTTTGGGAAAATACCAAGAAAGAGAATGTCTGGGTTAAATGGTATCTTTTGTACTAGTTTTTTAAATAATATCCTCACTGACTTCTACAGTGTTTGCTCCAGTCTACACTCCCAGCAATAGTGGAGAAGGGTTCCTTTTTCTCCACAGTCCAAATCCACATTTTTCATTGATTGATTTTTTGAAAGCAGCCTTTCTTTCTGGAATGAGGTGGAAGGAATTTCAGTGCTGTTTCAATTTGCATGTCTCAAGTGATCTGTGATGTTGAACATTTTTCATATATTTATTTACTATTTGCATTTCTTCATCTGAAAAGTGGGTATTCATCTCAGATGCCCATTTTTGGATTGGGTCTTTGAATTTAGGGGATTGGATTTTTTCAGTTCTTTATATGTTCTAGATATTAGTCCTTTGTCTGAAGAGCAACTGGCTAAAGTGTTTTCACACTCTGTGGATTGTCTTTTCATTCTGCTGGTGATTTTCTGTGAAAAGGCTTTTTAATAAGATGAGATCTCAGTTGTTGATTCTTTGTAGTATTTCCCATGTGATTTAGGTGGTATTCATGAAGTCTCTGCCTACACTTATGTCTTCAAGAGTTCTAAATCTTTTCTCTTCCAACAGATTTAGTGTTTCTGTTTTAATATTTAGATCAGAAAACAACTTTCAACCCAGGTTAATGTACTCTGCAAAACTATCTTTCAAAATTAATGGAGAAATAAGATACTTTCATGACAAAGAACAACCCTACATAGAGCACTGAAAGATATTCTAGAAAGAGATAAAAATGATCACAATTCTAAGAACAACAATAAAAAGAAACTACCAGTCAGGGAAAGCAATTAAACACAGGGGAAAGACAGGGAACTGGCAGCATGAAAATAATATGCCAAGAATAAGCCAAATTGTACCAGTTATAACCATCAATGTAAATGTCTCAATTCATCAATCAAAAGAAACAGACTGGCAGAATGGATCAAGAAGCAAGTTCCAACAATAAGCTGTATATAAGAAACATATTTAGCTCAAAAATAAACTCATAGACTGAGAATCAAATGATGGAAAAAAATACCCCACGTGACAGGAACCCAGAAAAAAGCAGCTGTTCTGTTTGCAGATAATGTGAACTTCAAGCCAAGAGTGATCAAAAGAGATAAAGAAAGTCACTACAAACTTGTTATGGGAAAATTTCAAGAAGAGATAATGATCATAAACATGTATGCACCAAGCACAGGAGCACCCAACTATATAAAACATATATTAACAGACCTGAAAAATCAAATAAACACACAATCATAATGGGGGACCTTAATACCCCTTTTCACAAATAGATCAGTCAGACAAAAAATCAGCAAAGAAATATCAGGACTGAACCACACCTGTGGACAAATAGACTTAGTAGAAGTTCATAGAGTGTTCTACTCACCAACAACAGAATACACATTTCTCTCAGCTGCACACGGGACATTCTCTAAAATAGACCACATACTAGCCCATAGCATATGCTTAAGTAAATACAAAGGAACTGAAATGTATAGTATCTGACCATAGTGCAATGAAATTGGAAATCAATGGTGAAAGAAACTGGAAAAACTCCATAAACACGTATAAATTAAATAACACCTTCCTGGGCAACCAATGGATCATAGATGAAATTAAAGAAATTAAATAGTAACTACAATTAAATGAAAATGCCGATACAACGTATCTGTTATGGTTGATACATTGTGTCAACTTGGGGAATCTGGAGGTTTAATTGAGTGATTCAGCAGGAAGCTAGGGTGCTTACTTTGTAAACATCCTGAGCCTGTGGAAGAGGAGGGCATGGAGATTGTGTGAGAGGTTCACGACCCCTGGGTGGGGGTAGGCTGTTTACAATGTAGGGGAGAAAAGGAGGCTGCTTGCAGCCATTCCTCCTTTTTGCTTGTGGTTTTTGCTGTGCTCTGCTGCCGTGAACAGTTTGACCTCTGCCATGTGCCACTCTGCCTCTGAGACAGCCAAGCATGAACTGAAACCTCCACAAACTGTAAGCAAATAAACCTTTCCTTCCTTCATTTGGGGTGTTGGGTATTTTGTCTCAGCAACGAGAAAAAAGTAACCAAGACAGTATCATAACTTATGTGACACAGTGAAAGCCACCCTAAAGTGGGAATTTATAGTGGTGGATTATCACTGCAGGAAAACACAACAAGCTCAAATGAACAACTTCACATTGAAACTTAGGCTTCTAGAAAAAGAAGAGCAGTTCAAGCCCACAGCACATATGAGGAAGGAAATGATAAACACCAGAGCAGAAATTAATTCAAATGAGACTAAGAAAATAATATAAAGAATCAGTGAATTGAAGAATTGGTTCTGTGACAGATTAATTAAAGTTAATAAACCTTAGCCAACTTTATCAAAAAAGGAAAGAAAAGATTCAAATTCATGCAATTAGGAATGAAAAGGGTGATACCACAGCAATATATGTGCACCCATGTTTATAGCAGCGCAATTTGCCATAGCTAAATCTTGGAAATAACCCAAATGTCCATCAACTGAAGAATGGATAAAAAGATGTGATATTTCTATACAATGGAGTATTATTCAGCTATAAAAAGAGATAAACTCAAGGCTTTTATAGGGAAATGGATGCAACTACAGACCATACTCAAAAGTGAAATAAATCAGACCCACATGTGTAAACATCACATTGCTTCCCTGGTGTAAGAACATGAAAGAGTAAATAAAACCCAAAATGCACAATAGATAATAAGAAAGGGAAAGAAATTGCTCAAAGGAAGGAGCAACTAGGATGAGGGAAAAAAGAAAAAGAAAGTACTAAGGCATTATATATATATATATATATATATATATATATATATATATATGCATGCATAGGGGCCGTAACTGTACTGCTGGTGTCTGATGGTTTGTTGAGGGGAACAGTTAATGATTAAAAGTTTTTTATATATTTTGACCTGTTTTGTATCTGGTAATCCGAGCAACTTATGTGATGACAACAATTTGCAGTATAACAACCATTGGTGAATTCCTACAATCCTGTCTAGTGACATTATGTATTGTCTCTAATGTTCTTTTAAATTATTATTTTATTTCACTAAATGATTTGATCAATCTTCTATTCTTACATCTGGCAGTCTGAGCAATTTCACTGAAGATAGCCATATGTAACATAACAGCCGCTGTTAATCCCTACCATTGGTTTGAAACCCCCTATCATTTTGAATGTCCTTGCTCTATTTTGTTTGTATTTTGCTATTATTCTTTTTTGTACTATTTTCTTTATAATAAGAAACAAAAAATATTTTTTAAAAAAGGTGAAATCACTACAGATCCTGTAGAAATTCAGAAGGTCATCAATACCCAGGCTGATTTTGAACTCACAGTGATCCTCTTGCCTCAGCGTCCTGAGTGTGGGATTACGGGCATGCAACACCACGCCCAGTTTTATTACATCTAATTTTTCTAAGATATGTTTGGATAATATCCTTTTCAAGTAGAAATAAATTTTTTGGAAAAAGTTTTAATGGAATAGAGGATAAAAATGGTTTTCTCTTTTATTCTCATACCATAAGTATCCCAAACTCCATAGTAGAAGCAGGAGCAGCTGCCAGGAATTAAACTGAATGTCTTCAGTTTCCTTTCAAAGTCATTCAGAGTTGCGTTTGTGCACACACATGCCATACACACAAAACGTAGTTTATCAAGTGAGTGCAAAAAAACACACAATATTCACTCCACGGTACTGTACATCTCCTTTAAAGCCATGTGTTCTGTTTATTCATCTGATATTTAATACTAGCATCTTATACTAACTTCTCCCTGGAGATTTAAATCCTTGCCCTGCATTTTCTGAGTGTAATTTTTCTTTCTCTATCCCTTTACAAGGCAGTAACAATCCTCCCACTACCCCTTCTGTATAATTTTTTAGTTCTTCCTTATATTTGTTTCTATGTCCGATTTAATCTAAACTGTAAATTATTGATAATTATGATGATGTACATTTATATAGCACTGCTTACCTTGAGGAATCCCAAATCACTTTTCTGAACTACACAGTTCCTACTAAATAAATGCCATGCAATGATAAGAATGATGAAAACAACCAATCACACAATTAACTCGCTGTTTACTTAGCTCCCAAATAATAAAGATGTTTCACAAGACTTAGGCTATCATCAATCACAGAGACATGCCACAGACTGATATCACTTCCAATTACTAATACAAGGCCATGTTTTATTCACTAAAATATGACTGCTATCAAGTCAAATTGAATTAGTTTTGTTAAAAAAGATCAATGGCCTTTTAAAAGGTCTTGAATAAAACACAGCTACTTAATACATACTTTAAAAAACATTCTTTTTTATGCTAAGCTTTTACTGCTAAACAGGGAACTCTGCTAATTGCTGACACAAAATGTGGTTCCCAAATCAAAAACTGAGATTCAAATAAATGTTCCTTCTCTGACTTTGAAGACATCATTTACACCCCCTACCTTAGTTTCACTGGTTTGGAAGGAACATTGTATTACTTCTGACTTGAACTCAACGATGTTTGAGTTGAAAGATTTCTCCAGATTCCTCCAATCACCGATTATTTTCACAGAGGAGTGTTGTTCTAAAGTTTCATATAATTTCATGTATGTATGTTAGTCAACCATAAAAATGACTTGCAACTTCAAGAACATACAGATGGACAGGTGTTTCCCAGCACAGAAACCCTGATTAGTATTTTTCAGGGCAGGAGTATACTTCAGCTACACACTATATTCTCAGCATTCACAGGAACCTCAGTCATTTCCTAGAACCTAAATAAATAAAGAAAATGGTGAACTAAAATTTCTCTGTGTGCATGTGTTTGTATTTCCCTCTGTAAGACACATATTAATAATCTAATTATCAAAAATACATCATCTTGCTCAAAATACATTATCATATCTAAAATTGATTTAATTATGAAAATGAGAAGGGAAAATGAAGAACTTGGAAGTGATAAATAAAACCAATGATGGAAACTTAATAATGTTTTATAAAGATGAGTATAAATTTATATTCTCACATGGTAACATTTTATTTCTACAAATTAAATGAAGAAATAGTTATTCCTACTATTGGAGACATTATGTACTAGAAGATGTGTTAAATGTATTACACTACATTTGTTTCTTTTATTCATTTAGTTTTTGAGACCAGATCTCACTGTGTAGCCCAGGCTGGCCTCAAACTCACAGCAATCTTCCTGCCTCAGCTTCCTGAGCACTGGAATTACAGGCATGTGCCACTGTGCCTGGCTGTATTATACTATATTTATCTCATGATCCTCATAATTATTAATACAGGAGAGCCTTATACTATTAGGTATATATTCTCATACATTTGCAAATCATTATTTCTTACCTTTGAAATTATATTGCTAGTTTATTTATTCCCTGCACCTATTTTTAGAGCAACCTCCATTTTAGTTTGCACTGAAGTTTGATTTTCTCTGATTGTTTAATGGAAACTAAGCATTTACTGAAACGGGTTCAGGAATCACTTGCTTTGGTCTCTGCCTACGGAGCTGCTGACAGAACTGCTCATATTTTGAACTTGAACCAACTTGCCGCTCTCCTCCTTCACACGACCTCTGTTTCTCTAGGAACTTTGCTCACTGGCGCGCATTTCTCTTCTTTTCCATCACTGACACCAGCAGTTGGCTTCAGTTTCTTTTTAAGTATATATCAAGAACTGGAGATTTTCATAACTTTAAGAGAAAATCTGTAGAGTTGATTATGCCCAGTCCCTAAGGGAGTCAACTGCTTTAAAATGCTTGCTTTCCTACACATGATAAAAACTGAAAAATTGCTCTCAAATATACAAACACGTGAGTGGTAGGCCCATAGATGACAGGGCCCAATTTTACCATATCAGTATTTAAAGGAATAAAGGGAACTGAAGCTCATGAAAGCCAAGTAGTATCCCTCACCACGTATCGAGGAAATGAGGGACCCTGTCAATTAGGACTTGATAAACGTCCAAGGCCTTTTTTTTTATTTTCATGATATAGCATCTCCTGGTCCACCTGGTATAGTGAGTGGTCTGCATTCTGTTATTTTTATAAAAACTAGTTTTATTACAATTTTAATTAAAGCAAAAACAAGAATTCTGATAGTTTAATATTAGTCTCAACTTGGCAACTCCACAGTTACGAACTTGCAGTTTTCCTGACCATTTTGTTATCTATTTATTCATCTATGGAAATGAGCAACTTCTCATGTTGAATGAGTGTCCAGGTCCTAAGACCTTATAACGGCTTTTGTAGACAGATTCAATTTGGGGAAAGTATATGTATGTAATTATGTATAAATATATGCTACAAGATAGCTAATAGATATGGGTTATTTTAAATTATTGAATTAGGTCAAGTGTCCCTCAGGCAATTAGATTACAAAATTAATGTGCTTACAAATACTAGTGCTGTAAACTATGTACGAATGAACTTCTGTTCCCCTCACATCTAAATCATCCAGATTTCCGTTTAATTAAACAAATGCTGTTTTACTACAATATTCAAAGAATACACACTGAATATGAGTAGGATCCATTGAATTGTCCCGGGCCTACTCACATGTGTTTCCTTTCACCTAAGGAGAAACGTAGTTCTTTGGCTTCACAGATTTCTCACTTGTTCCTTGGTATCTGTCTAAGTTATCATATCCTCTAGTAGTTTGCAAGCCATACTGTATTTGAGAAACTGTTCAAAGGGAAGGGACAGCTGGGATGAGGGAAAGGAGAAAAGAAAGAAAGAAGGAGGGAAAACAATGTAGGTGACAGACAGGTAAGTAGATAGACAGGTAGATAGATAGATGATAGGATTGTACCGCTGCTTTCTACTGGACTCCTGAGAGGAACAGTTAATACTTAAATTTGTTTTCTTTTTAATTTTTTTCTTTTTGTGGACCAGTTTTGCATCCTACGTCTCATAATATGAACAACTAATTTGAAGACAATATGCAATATAACAACCATTGCTGAATTTAGTGAAATTCTGTATCATTTCTAATTTTTTAAATTAATTTTATTCTTTTTTTTTTTTTTTCCGGGACCGGGGATCGAACTCAGGGCCCTAGTGCTTAGCGGCAAGCACTTAGCCCACTGAGCTGTACCTCCAGCCCTAATTTTATTCTCTTTAAAAATAAAGAAATAAATATTACTATGAAAAACACAAAATATGTATAGTTCGCATACAGACAGATGAAAATTTGAGGTACAGAAAGGAGATCTTACCTGCCAAGTTTATGTGATTGGGAATAAAACGCATGAAATATGGATTTATAAACCAGGCTTTTCATCATTGCACTATACTGCCTCAACCACAAAGCTTTTAGAAAACAGAGTACTGGGAACTACTTACTCAACACCTGAGTCTCTGAGTCACAATTCGGGGGTGTGTATGTGTACATGTTCATGTGGGTGATGTGTGTGCACGCCTTCTCACCATTTCCCAAGTTGACTGTAATAAGGCTATTTGCCAATGCACAGAAATCGCTGCTCATGTTGACCATTTACTAAAAACAAAAATAAAAACTCTGCTTGCAACTATAAGAAAGAAATGGCCCTACAAGCCAGGTATTTGGCCTTCTGTTGGGAAAATGTCGTATCACAGCTTCGCTGAATACACAGACGCATATAATACACCCTCAAGGGCACAGAATCAAGTAAGCGTAAGTTGTCCGCTTTTCTCCTTGCTCAGAGACTCAGACTGGATCATTTTCTTGTTGCTCTAGTGCCAAAGGTGGGACATTGGAAATGTCCTCAGGAAAACCAGTTTAAAACAAGCTAACCGCACAACGGTAGAGAAAGAACAAAGATTTTTTAGGGTACAACAGACACAAGCTAAAATCCTAGCTTTACCATTTGTGAAAGTGTAAGAATACAGGAGAAGTATTTACTTTCCATACGTATAGGTGCCTTAGATACCAAGGCCAGGAATCACCTGCACAGCACGTGGGACGCAGCACAGCGCCTCCCATTCACAGAAGCTCTAGCTCCCTTTGTCCGGTTGTTTTCTCGTCCCTTTTCTCTCACCTCAGTGCGCTCTTCCCTCCATTTTTGCTCCCTTTCTCTATTCCCCTTTTGCCACTTACCTGTCTTCTTTATTTATATTTTGGGTTTTTCAAATAAGAAAAATTATACTTGGGTGTCTGATTTATTTCCTTTAATATGATATTTTCAAGGTGCATCCATTTATCTCTTAATGACTCAAGTGTATCCTTCTGTATGGCACAGTAATACTCACTGCATATGAATATCGTATCTTCTTTATCCATTCATCCACTGATGAGCCTAAGAGAGAGAGAAAGCAGGGAGGGAAAACACCCTAAAAACTTTCAGGGCTGGGAAATCCTCCTACAACAGTGTTCCGATCCCTTAGCTTTGGAACACCGCAGGGATTTGTCTGTGATTGTTACCTTAGCCCCATCTCAAACACAGCTGCCATTGTAAGACCCGCCTCTCCAGGCTATCGTGTGAATTACCAACCTACCACTAATTAACCATGCCCAGTAGCTTGGCAGCAGCGCCTGAATTCCTACCCCTCCTTTTGCCTGAAATACAATCCCCACTCAAAATGCAAGCCCCTCCACGCAGTCCTCACCAAATACTGCTTTCGTGGGAATGCATCAGTCCTTCCACTCTCCAAAGGACGATCATGTGTGTATACCTCTACAGTTTCCTCCAGTCACTAATTCATTCTGGTGTATTTCAATAATTGCCTTTAAGGGGCTGGATTTCATCTATATTTCAAGTCTCTGAGGGAAGGGAGTCTGCCTAGTATACCTTAACTTTTTTCCTACAGAAGGTGACCTGTTGTAGCACACATAGTAGATATTCAATGTGAATTTGTTGAAATTACATGTGTGCATTGGAGACTGCCATGGCCATAGATGAAGCCCAAGGCAAAACTCATCTCAGTTACTGGAACATACTGTGATGCCTTTAACTTGTGGGTAGTATGTACTAGTGAAAGTGAGCTCTGCAAAATAAAGCATAAAGTCTTTAATATCGGAAACATAGCCTAGTGCATGACTGAGCCTGGGGCATATGTAGTAAGATTTCAGTGAGAGGATGCAGCTAATTTGCAATTTAAAAAGCCATTCTCCCATATAAAGATATTATAGTTTAATGTACTGTAATGCAGATCCAATAAAACCTCCACCATTTTCATTTTTAAATATTTGAAGACGGGCACATTAATGTCCCAGGGACAGAGATTGATTTTCAGTGCACGTGCTGTTACAGTGATGCATTTTTTAGTACCATATCTTACACTGGCTTCTTGACAAGTTTTTAAAACTATTTTAAATTAGATTTCAACTATTATTATATGGGGCAAAAAAGAGCAATAGTATATACCTGGAGTGGAAATGCTGCCATGGTTGAATATATCTTTTTGTCTGTCTTGGTATTCTTCCAACAAATTATGCCAAACGAGGGTATTGATATTTCCATTTAAAATAATATTTGAGCAGCTTCTCTAAAAATAGTTTGCCTATATGTTTCTATATTTTTCTTCCTCAATCATACAGAAGTTCTTGCTGAGAAATATTTAAAATAGCAGTAGATCCTTTCTAGTGATCAGCTGAGTAAAAACTATTTTCATTCTAATAATTGTATTTGCCTCCTCCATTGTTTTGATATTTGCATGTTTTATCATGAGCCAGTAAATGGTGTCCAACTAGACTAGCGGTCCTGACGTTCCTTGAGGCTGTACTCTCCCTTAAGAGTGGCTCTGGTGAAACAGTAAAAGTTTATGGATTTTAAACATCTTGATGCTTAAATTTAAAACGTGTTCATCTTCCGTCTGATTAAACGCAGAGAACATGTATGACACTGCCGTTCCAGACCTAAGGCGGACGCCTGCCTCGGCCGGGGAGGGTGAGGGGACCGCCGAGATGACTCGATTGGGGGCTCAGCTGGGCACCCTTTTAATGGCCCATACTATTTTATTTGGAAAAGTCATAATAGATAAACTATGTTAAGATTTCGGTATTTGAAAGCTTTATCTCAAAATGAACAAAGTGAACTTGTTAGCTCAAGAAAAAGTTGCAGAAATTTTGCCAGTGATAAAATGTGAGCTTCCAAATGAAAACTAATATTTTGGAAAACTGATATTGTCCTCCAATTTAATCAGGTTTTTCTGATCAGACTCTTTGAATTACTTTGGTGGGAGATATTTGAAAAGGATATTTTTATTATTTAATAAAATATCCCAAGGTTTGAAAGAAACACATAACTCAATAATTCAATATTGTTAAATATTTCAAAACCTTCCATGATTAAAAGAGCTATTCAAAGCACAGTATGAATCAATGAATTTTAAATTCTCCACTATATCCTCAAAGTCTATGTTAAAATTTTATAAAATAAAATGTTAGGTTTGGTATAATATCGCAGATTACCTGAAAAGGTTACTAAAATACTCTTATTTTACAACATACCTGCTTGAGGTCAGACTTGATTTCAGCTTTTCATTACAGTCTTTACCTACAACACAATAAGATCTATGACAAATCAAATGTGTAGAAGACATGAGGGTGCAAGTTGTCATCAATTGATCCAGACATTAAAGAGATTTGTAAAATGTAATCCATACCCTCTCTGTTCACAGGCTTTTTATTGTTGAATATTGTATTATAATATTATTTATCTTAGTGCAATGTATTTTAAGTGGGTTTTGTTGTTGTTGCTGTTTTGGTACCAGGAATCAAACTCAGGGCCTTTCACTTGCTAGGCACATGCTGCATCACTAAGCTACATCCCTGGCCCTATAGTGGTTATTTTAAAGGAACCAAATATTTTATATTTTTAATTTGTAATTTTTAGTGTACAGAATAGGTATAGTGAACATAAACAAAATCTTTTGAATCCTTAATGACTTTTAAGCATAAAAGTGTAGCGTCTTTGCAAACAGCTGATTTTGAAGATGTATGTTAGGACTGTCCATAATTTAATAAGAAAAAGACAAATTCTGTAGCAATGCTTGTTTTTATTCTGTAGAGTTTGATTCTTTATCTATACAGGGTCAAAGATCTATGTGTCATTTATTTAGCAACTATTTCTCAGTCCTGATTATAGGTCACATACAGTGAGAGAAAACAAACACTTAAACATAGATCTATCATCAGAATATTTAGAGCTTCATGTGTTAATCACATAAGGTCACTCTAATATACTTACTCCCATTTCGGTAGCGTGTGTGCATGTGTGCATGTGTATGTGTGTGTGTATAATTATCTCTAAGCCTAAATATCATTACCTGAATGTTCCACAGAGAGTTATAACAGATTAAAAACTGAACTTATTCACTCAATTGTATATGTTCAATTAATAGCAATTTCTTTCCTTATGCTCTAGGGAATTTTCCTAATAAAAACACCAGGGATAATATACAAACATCTTGTTTTTCTCTTTTGTAATAATAAACTATAACTGTGAAATCTCATTCTCTTAATACATTCTACAACACAATTTCTAACATAAGCCATGATTACAAGATTTATCCATGTTGGCCTATAATATTAAATTATTCTGCCTACACTAGATAAAAACAGAAACATGTCTGCTTATACCATTTAATTCAAAATTGTACTGGAAGACTAGATCAGTATTATAAAGCAGAGCAATGGTTTGAATAGTACACCATACCTTTTAGAAAGGTAGAAGAAATACTGTATTTGTTGCCAGCATGGTTGTTCAGATAGAAAACCCTGAGCTATCTCCAAAAAGCAGCTAAAATGTGAGTTAATAAGGTTTCTGGGCACAACAGGAACATAAAAAATAAGGGTTTTTTGCTATCAAGAGCAAATAGAGATGGAAATTTTGAAAAATAATTGCAACTATAAGATCATCAAAAGCAAGAAAAAAGCAAAGATAACTTTAGCAAAAGATGTGCCACATTCCTATGCTGAATATTATGAACATGATAGATACAAATTTTTAAATATGTAAATAAGTAGAAAGATATACTATGTCAAAAATTGGAAGACCTAATATTAAGATGTTAATTATCTCTTAATTTACCTATAGGTTTAATGAAATACTAATTAAAATCAGAGGAAGTACTTTCTTTTTCATGGAAATTGAAAATAGAATTTTCAAATTGATACAAAGATGCAAAGACATAGAAAAGCACAGCAATTTTGAAATCAACAAAGATAATTTGTACTATTTTGTTTCAGTGCCTAGTGTAACACTGTATCAATAACGTTCAAATATGCAGAAGAGTGCAGATTGCTGGAGGCAGATACTGAATCCAGACATAGAGCTACACATGTGCTCAATATTCTCAGCAAAGACACAAAGATGATACAATTAAAACTGGATAGTTGTTCACAAAGTTGCGGTGAAACAATTGAATTCCATGTTTTCAAAACTAAATCTGAATCTTTACCTTATGTCATGTTCAAAAATTCTTTCTGTGATCATAGATTGAAATAGAAAACCTGAATGTAAAATTTCCAGAAGAAACCACTTGAGAATCAATTTGTGTAATCGTCAGTTAGACACAGATCTGTTAACTATGAGGGAAAAAATAAGACTCATAAAAGATATTGATGCATTGACTTTCTCAAAACTTTAAAATGTCAAAAGATGCGGTTATAAAAATAAAAAGATAAAATATTTTTAATTATAAAACGTGTGTGTGTGTGTGTGTGTGTGTGTGTGTGTTTTATCCATTGCCTTCCAAACCTTGGCTTCTGCTGTTCTGCCTATTTTGCTTGTTGTACATTAGCAGATACTTACCAAGAATTAATCCACCTTCATTACTCTCGATGTTCTATCTAAATTATGAAGTTCTTTGTTTTCTCTTTTAGACACTTGGTGTTTTCACTAACAAATTTCCTCTGTTTCTCCAATAGTAGCTATCATTAGAGGTGGTATACCTTAATTACCTTAGTAATTACCATAATCACCACAATAATTAGGGCTGTAACCCTGAACTAAGTAATTCCTCAAAGGCTCAAATCCTGGCTGTCCCACTTAGTCAGGAAAGTGACCCGGATATACACTTCACTTTCCTCATCTGTAGAAGTAAGGGTCAAAATCATCCCTACTTCACTATATTATTTTGATGAATGAGATAACACACAAACAGTGCTTAGCAATCTATCTGGCACATGATAAAGACCCAATAAAGGTGGGCATTTATATCTGCCTCACACTTACCCTGGGAATATTCAAAGAAAAAAAGATAACAATGTGATTGAATAAAGCACTACAGGAGACATTTTAAATTTAGGAACTGTGTTCCACTAAAACATCAGTAGTCAACAGAACGATTATCCTCTGCTTTTAGTTTTTATGGCTTCTTTCCTGTTTTTGTTGTTCTTACTGTTACAATTTTAAATTTCTGCTTTATATTGCAAGGGAAAGAACAAATAGACATTATGCCTTGGGAAGATATTTCTGATATGTCTTATAGCTTTCTATATCGTGTGTGTTTGCACTGTGTATTTGTGTACTTTATCCATCTTAGCCTAACTTTCATTTGGGTCCCTTTAAAAGATTTGCATTAATTTGAGCTTCTGTAAAGGAGTTACACTGTTAGAGTGGGAAAGCCAGGATATGCACCTCCCACCTGGGATTAGCCAGTGGTGCATTTATGGATCTCTCCAAGGGTACATACACCTCAAGGAGGCAAAGAAAGACACAAATGGACTTTAATTACCTGTAACTTTAATTTCCAACATCCATTGTGGAAATTCATAACCTAGGAGAGACAGTATGGAGGGCTGTTTTTCCCTACTTTAGTTACAAAAGTGAGCTAGTTAACCAAACAGGGTTTAATTTTGAATTGAACTAGAATAACTAGTGCTGGGCCTTCTCAGGCTAGGACAGCAATCTTTAGGCAATATGTATATGTATCTATATGTATCTATGTGGCAGAAGTGAGCCCAAGCAGCCTTAACTGAAAAAGCGTATCCACAAAGGAAAAGCTAGCGTGGCCCAGCGGAGAAACGTTTCAGCACCTCATATTGCTGTTCCTTCAGGGAATCCTCTAATGAGAGCCTTGCTCGTGTACTTATATCCAGAAGATAACTCCACCCAGAAAAGTCTAACTTCAAATCTGACCCATCCAAAATCAACATCTTTCTCTTTGGGGAAAGAGGAAGGAGGAACTCAGTAAATGGAGAGTTGACTTGCCGTAGAAGCCCACAGCTGTCATTAAAATGAGCATGAAAATGAAAACGTAACTAGTTATTATCTGATATACTTTGCTACGCTGTACTTCTCCACAGTAGCAATTAAAATTGGGCAAGCATTTACAAGGCAAGACATTTCCCTCATGTTCAATAGTCTCATGTTCACAGTAAGAACTTCAACCAAACATGAAATTCAGTACCTCACGACCTCCGGAGGGCATTGCACAGGCCTGTGTGGAAGATGTATCTGGACCTAGAACACTGAGAAAATAGTTCATGGCTTCTTGGGTTTCCACAGTGGATCTGATTTTAGCTTTTTTGATATTTGAAGCATAAAACATAGAATTAAAAATTGCACGGCTGGGCTGGAGGTACAGCTCAGTGGGCTAAGTGCTTGCCGCTAAGCACTAAGGCCCTGAGTTCGATCCCCGGTCCCGGAAAAAAAAAAAAAAAATTGCAGGGCTTTTCCCAATTACTCTACTTAGCAGTACCTATGAGTCTTAAATATAACATTTAACCTTACATTCTTGCATTGTTACACTGAATCAGTACTGGTCTTTGCACACAGGCCTGTTAGAGTTTGTGTATATGTACATGTACCCACATATGCTTTAAAATGAGAAGCATTAAGGAGCCTGGCATTATTATTACAATGTGGTTAAATTCAAAATAATTAGAAGCTAAAATTATTTCACATGAATAATTTCACATTTGCTATCAAAAGAAACTTTCTACTGAGTAGCAAAATAAGAAAACTTGAGGGCATTTTTATTAAGGTCTTATCTTCATCCATACTCATTTGTTTGAGTATTAATCCCAAATGACAGCATTATTTTTACCTCAAATACCAATGCAATACTTACAAGTTGAACTCTGTGAAGGGGACAGAAAAAAAAGGCACCATGTGTACTTTAAGGCAATAAAATTTTCCTGGACACTGCACAGTTAACTCTATTTGACCTTTTATCTACGTACAGTTATTCAAGTTATCAATTTTATGCACTTGTTGCCCTTGCCAGAAGACTATGAAAGTCTTTTTCAACATAGTGATTAAGTACTCATGCTTGCTTATCTACAAAGGGAAGCATTTAAAATCATAGATACCACTGATTAACGACATAGGATTGAAAAGTCTATTCCTAAATCAAATGGTACAGATGGATGGGCTAAGCAAGTATTATTTTAAGAAACTCTTAAAATATTTTATGTTAAACTGAATCTATGAGCAGAGTCCTGTGTGCTATCAAATAGGATCACATAAACCTGCAAACTTCAATTAAACACAGGTTTCTTGCAATCCAAGATGAGATGTGTGAACCCTACATTAGATCGCTAACATTTTAAAGTATCACATCACATTAGTCTGCATTCTCATCATCCCTAAAACATGCTTTAAAATTGTACTAAAAAAGTTGGATGTTGTTCACAACACTCAGATTTTTGACCCTTGTTGTTGGTTAATTTTTATTAAACAAAATAATATAGGTAGTGACTCATATTTTCTGTAAATGCCAGCCAAAGTGAACACAAGATCAAATGTCAAGTTGTTATTCAAAGATAGGAAGCAGTCAAACATTCTACTCTTATCTAATATCCCTGTAAAGTAAGAAAACTTTATCTTGACATTGGCAAAGAGACCTATACTTTCTTCCCTTATGTCATTCTATTCTTTTTGTTCCTCTATTTCTACATAAAGAGAGGTATATGTGAGTGTTTATGCACACCCATTCATGGACTTCACTGTAAGCTTAAAAGCTTTTTTATTTCAATTTCATTTTCTAGTTATATACACATTTATTTTTTTATATCGGGAATCACTCATGGCCCCATGCTTGCCAGGCAGGTGCTGTGCTGCTGAGCCATATCCCCAGCCTTTATATCCACTTTAGAACTCACAGTTACTCTGATGAAATTATCCTTAAGTTTGCTAAATGTGTTCTTTTGTTTTTATAAGTATTTTGTCTGTGGAGGCTGCTATAAAATTTATGGATCAGTTATTTTCTGTTTTAGTACAAATTAAACACATTGCTATCATGCTCAAAAGCCAAAAGAAAGTTTCAAATAATTCTTACAAAATGAAATCGTACCTGCTCACTCATATATTAGCATATCATTTTACAAGGTAGTATCATCTAAATTTTGCTTCTGAAGCCCACACTGAAGCCTCAAAAGTTACAAAACAATCAAAAAAGGTATACAAAGAGAATATTATGCAGATATGGCAATAAAAACTCATTATTTCTTGACAATATTTGATAAATTGCACCAATGTTTAAAGAGAAAAGTTTTCACAACCAGATCTACTAGTTAGTTATTGACTTCAACAGTGAAAATCCTGGGGGCGGGGGGCTCCCTCCTTTTTCCGAAGCTATTTTTTGTATATTAGAAGTGTAAACTCTGCTTATGGTTTTGATTGAAGTTTATCTACTAGGATCGGAAAGATTTACCAATTAATTCTTATTTAAATAGTATGGGGAAAATGTCCTGAAATGTCAGTCTGAAGTGTTTGTTTTTATAGATGGCCAATGTCATTTCAGAAGATAAACATGGGAATAGAAAACTGAGAGTATGTTCATTTCAAAATATATGTGAAAATGCAAACAGTGTACAATCAAGAACACTACAGTTTTCTCAAATGTCTCTTTAGCACTCTAGAATTTATTGACTTCAGAGTATGTGACAGTTCTAACGTACCATCATTACCGGCTAAGCTGGGAAAAGCAAAATGTGTTTTCCTCACTGGTAAAATGAAAGTATTGCATCCAAAGAGAGAAAAAATATGTTGGCAAGTCTAACACTGATGTTTACAGTAGTTTGAAAATATCCTAAAGAATTAACTGAAACTCTAATTTCCTTCTTTTCAGTGCTTACAACAAAAACTGATGGAATTAGGCAATCAAGGACTATTTTTTTCACAGTGCTGATTAAAGTGGGAACAGTTACGAGAATGCTATTTCCTGAAAGGTGAAATATACTTTGAGAGTTACACTAAATCTCCAGATGCATTAATCAAATGTCCAGCATCTGGCCAGTGTATATTTTATACAGCAATCTTTTCACTTGGTAGTTTTGCAACTCAAACTTAATAGAATTTATAATGTTCATCGTTGTTTACATAATATTTATGGCCTCCAGTTTCAATGATCACAAAAATACTTTATCGCAATACTGTCACACACACAATTATATTCTAGCTACTCACAATACTGGATTTAACTTTACATCTGAGAATATTTTAACAATTGAATATAATAAACATTTCTTGAATAGTTATATGAAAATTTTTATATAATAGTTTCTCAGATTCATAAAAATAAAATTCTGGGGCCTCATTTTTATGTCAATATTGAGATAAAACCTTAACTTTATTAAAACAAAGTTATGGGCTCAGTAAATGGTGCTGAACATCCACATTCAGAAGCATGAATTTAGATATAGATGTACACACACAAACTAAGTCAAAATGATTGGCACACACAATGGCATGGTCTCTGAAAGAAATAGTTTATGAGCTACATGCTCATTAAATGCAAAGATTCTGCTCTGTGGATGCCACTCTAAAGAGAATAAGAGGAAAAGCCACAGACTGGCACAAAATATTTACAAAAGACATTTGATAAAGGACAGTTATTCAAAATACACAGAGCCCCTCAAACTCAATAATAAAATGGAAGTAAGAAAACAATAAGCATAGTTTTATATTCATAAGGTTTTGATTGAAGCAAAGAGGAGAGAGAGATGAGTTATAAAATTTGACATGAGTCTAAACCCCTAAAACCCAATCACATAAAACAAACTGGTTAAAATTTGGACAAAAGATTTGACCAGATATCTCTTAAAGAAAGCTCTGCATTGGGCAAAACTATGTGTAAAGATGCTCATCTTGAGGTACTAGGGACTTGCAAACTGAAACAGCAATGGCACCACTGCTTGCTTACTACATGGTTAGAATCCAGAACATAGGCAGCAACAAATGCTTGCACAGATACAGAGCAATGAGACCAATTCATTACTTATAGGTAGACAAAATGGTACAGGCACCTTGGAGGAAAGTCTGACAGTTTCTTATTAAACTAAAAATATTCTAACCACACATTCCAACAACTGTGCTCTTTGGTATTTAACTCAAATAAACTGAAAACACACATTCATCAAAAACCCTGCACATGGATATTTATTTATTCATCATCACCAAAAGTCAGAAGTAACCACAACGGCTGGGGATATAATGCTTGCCTGGCAAGTGGGAGGTTGTGAGTTCCATTCCCAGTACCACAAAAAAAAAAAAAAAAGAAAGAAACACAATGTCCTTCAGTAGGTGAACTGATAAAATGTGGTACATCTAGACAAAAATACTTTTCTATTAAATAGAAATGAACTTCCAAGAGCAATAAAAAGACATGGAGAAAGCATAAAACATTTGCCGTTTAACTGAAAGAGATACATATTAATTTCAACTATATGACTTTCTGAAAAGGGGAAACTGGAGATAGTAGAAAGATCATTGTTTTCAGGGGTTAGGTGGGAAAGAGTGATGAATAGTGAGGGCACAGTAGACTTTTAGGGCAGTAAAACTATTCGATGATACTATATTGGTGGGTGCAGATCACTATATCTTGCAAACTTCATAGAGTGTACATCCACAGTGAACCCTAATGTAACATACAAATGCTCTATTTTCTAGTCAATTTTGCTGAGAAACTATAACTTACCCCAAAAATAAATTCTTATGTTGTTTTAAAATAATTGTAACATGCCCAAAATGAAAAGGTTTATGAAGGTAATGTTTTCTTTAACACTTTCAAATACATTATAGGTATTGTACTAAAAATTTAATTATTCATATATTTAAACCTCATTAATAGATATTAAATATTATTGCTGTCTAAAATAATGCCTTGGGTTTAAAATTATTGAATGTATAATAAAATAAGTTTAAATAATTGAATTTAATGTTAATAAAGAAAATAGTGGAAATGTATTTCTACTTTCACTTTACCAAAAATTACAGTATAATGAAGCCAGATATAAAAGAAATTTCACTTATATCAGGCAATCCTAGCGTGTTCTGTGAAGCCAGGAGAGAGCCCTTCTGGAGAGAGGTATAATGACTGGCAGAGAAGACAGCATAATTTGGAGGTTTGGGGGTTTGGTTCCATGTTTTGGATGCTGTCTTGAGATGTTCTAGACGTTGCTTTAGGTGCTTTCAGCTTTTGAAAATTCACTGAACTTGTTGCACATTTCCATATGCATGCTGTACTTTTATAGTTAAAAAAGGCAGTGAATATGGTTGTTTACTTCATTAAGTTTGATTGAAGAGAGTGTAGAGATAAGAGTACATAAAACTTAATCATAAGATTAGACTAAGAATAAAGAAGAACAAAAAACAAAGAGTGAGTGAAGATGCCAAAAGGAACAGCCTTTGGAATTATTGTTAAACAGATTAAAATTCTTCAATATTACTCACAAATTAACAGAAATCATCCATAAAACCTAGACAGCCAGTAAAGAAAGCATAAGATCTAGGGGAAATCAGAGCTTGCTTAAGTAGGATTGAGTCAATTAGAAATTAATAAATAACTTTCCACAGATTTGCACCACATCCTGCCAAAATGTATATTCTCATTTCCATGTGGATTACTTTAAATACACATAGACCTTATTCTATTCATCCAGTCCTATCATTTGATTAATCCTATCATGTAAAGTTGAATCTTGTCTGTTCTGTGAGCATAGAGATTGTTATGCACTGGTTGAGTTTTCTCAGGCTGAGATGGCTAAGACCAACGACCTCCAGTAGCACTGGATGTCTCTATGATCATAGGTGTCTCTCTGTTTGAGTTTCCATTCTTCCCATGTGCCTTGGTTCCTTTTCTCTCATTGCTGACACAAAATACTCAACACTCAAAATTAAGAAAGTAAAGTGTGATTTAGCTTACAGTTTGTGAACGTTTCAGTCTACAATCAGCTGGCTCCAAGGCAAAGTGGGATGGCAAAGGGTAAAACTTCAAGGTGGCACAAGATGGCAAAAGCAGCAAGAGAAAAAAGGGGGGAGAAGCCAGCCTCTTCCCAGCCCTTATATTGTATGCAGGCTCTCTGCTCTAGGGGTGGTCCTTTACACTGAGACTATCTCCAGGCCCTACTCTTGCACAGGCTCAAGATGAGGACAGAGTAAGGTCCCTGGCTCTTTGCCGAGTTACATAGTTCACCTTCTAAACTTCTCAAATTGAGGCAATGGACAACATCCTAGCAGTAAGGGCATGTCCTCTCCACCTCAGGAGGCAGAATTGCTGAGTTCTTTAGTTGAGCTTCTAGACTCCTCAAATGGACACAGTGTAACAACCAGGACACCATGGCAAGTATATTGAATCCTAGTACACATTTTCTGCACACCACTCGGCAATAACCTCTGCCTTCTTGCCCATCCCAGCATTTTACTCCAGGCAAAATAGACTAGCACAGGTTTTGTGTCCTCTTATTCCCGTATTGCACTCCAAGGTTCTAATAATGAAGGAAAGGTTC
Organism: Dinomys branickii; assembly: GCA_004027595.1. Classification (NCBI taxonomy): domain Eukaryota; kingdom Metazoa; phylum Chordata; class Mammalia; order Rodentia; family Dinomyidae; genus Dinomys; species Dinomys branickii. The sequence continues at coordinate 55,900 of PVLD010001813.1, forward strand.
CAAAGGGGACTGCAAGGGAAGAGAGAAAGGGCGAACTATGCAATCTGGAAAATACATAAATAAAATCTTGAAGAAATGATTAATTTCATGCAACATAGTACTACTAATTATAGGAGATTAATCAGATGCTTTGAAAACTAAGGTGTGTAAAAGAACTTCAGTGAATGGGTGTGTATTTAGGAGTGTTTATGTGTGTCCATTCGAAATGTACTAAATATATTCATAGGGTTTATTGGGGGCAATGGTAGTTGCCATTAGTTACCACTAATTAATGATAGTTACTATTAATTATGCTAACCTCTTAAGCAAGAATCATTAAATGCTTACATGACATTATAAGACAGATATGATTATTATACTTATCTGGAGACAATAACATGAAGCTTGATAAAGTTTGACTGCTTAATCCAAAGTTTCACAGCCTAAGTGGAAGACCTAGGATTTGAGCTCATGTGTGTCTCCTGAAAGCTCATGTTCTGAGCTACTGTCCACTGTCTTGGTTACTGGAAAATCAAAACAGCAAGGAGATAAGTATCAGGAAGAAAGGAGGGGAAAAGAGAGGAGGGGAGGGCGGGGAGGGGAGAGGAGAGGAGGGGAGAAGAATTCTAAGATATAAAAAATGAAATGAGAAAAAGAAATGAGAAATAGAAGGGAGGAAAATTACAAATGGCATAACTTGGGCACGTAGTAGACATTTGATAAAAGTCTGTTAAATGAATGTGTTTATTCATAAAATGCCATATATATTTACTCATTATTTTAAATTAAAACTTGATCATTTAGATACATCGATGACAACATGGTTCATAAAGTTATTTCATAGTCATACTTATTAATATGTTATATATAGCATATATAATGAAGTTATATTTTATTTTTAACACATCCAAAAGACTGAAAAAGACAAAATTCCAAAAGTGTAGTGATTTAGCCACCAGAAATTTTTTTTAAAAATCTCATTTATACCTCTCACTTTCAAACTAACTTTATGATTAAAATATAATGTAATTATAAGAGCTAATAAACTTAAAGAGAAAAATGATCATGGCTCCATTTTAATTTTCAGGTAGATTATTTGTGAAGCTAAATATCCCTATAAAATAATTACCTGTAATAACATGGGAGCTATTCCATTAAATACCTTCCTTTATTTTAAAAAATGTATGTACTTTTTAAAGAAACAGAAGAAATAATGAGAAAATGAGCCCAATTTGATTTACTCTAAACTCATCAAACACCCATCTCTGTGGCAATGCACTTTCAAATTTGCTTCCAAAATGTGAAACATTCACTTTCCGGTTCCTAAATCCAAGACACCACCACTGCTGGGAAAACCTTACCAACCGGTGCTGTAGCCAAAGTCTCCTCCCCTCCCTGCCCTGTTTTCACTTCTGCTGCTGATGTTCACAGGGGTGTTTCTTATATCCGCGTCTCCCCAAAGACTCTCAGGTTCCCAGTCTCACTACACTGCAAGGTGATCAAAGCACTTACTGCATCATGACTCTAGCGATAAAACAGCCATTTGTGGTACATTTATCTCTCTATTAAGCACTTTCTGTGTATTCCCACCATACATTTGGACTTCACAGGAAATATTACACTAACCCATTATCACCTTCACGTTATAGGTGAAGTAACACAAATCTTGGACAAGATCACAAACCAGTGGCAAAATGGATTCAAGCTTTAATTATAAAACTCGTGTTTCTAATCACTGCAGAGAATGCCAGCCCTTAAAGTAAACTCCTTCAGAAGCTTTCCCATCACCCGACCCTCCGCTCCTTTGCCTGTTTCTGCACAAGTCGTTCAAGGCTCACTAGTGCACCCCCAAGCAGACCTCAGGTCAGCCCTCCACGCTGTCACTGGCTCACAGCACCCCACCTCTTCCTGGGATTTGTTTGTCATTTACTCCTCTGTTTTTAATACATGGTGAAGATCAGGATTCATAAAACTAAAGATACATGCCTGTGATCCCAGGACTCTGGGAGGCTGAAGAAGGAGGGCTGCAAGTTCCAGCCCAGCCTGGGGACTTAGTGACTGAGCAAGACTGACCTGGTCATAAAATAAAACATAAAAAGGACTGGGATGACTGAAGGTTCAATTTCCAGTGCCAGAAAAATAGAAAGAGAGAGAGAGAGAGAGAGAGAAGAAAGACAGAAAGACAGAAAGACAGAAAGACAGAAAGACAGAAAGACAGAAAGAAAGAAAGAAAGAAGAAAAAGAAGAGAGTGAAAGAAGCACAGCTAAGTTGAACGAGACCCAGGAAGAAGCAGAACACAACTGATTTGCTTCAAGCTTTACTTTCATGGTGGCTCAAGCTTTGCCCACACATCAATTTTTATGTTGAAGAAAAGAATAAAAAGTAGTAAATTTTGTCCTTCATAACTGCAACAAAAATTAGACTTCAAAAGTTTAAAAGTCTCTTTCAAGGGAGGAGCGGGAGTTGGATATTCACCCCTGCAGGCCACGCCCCCGTGGCAACCTCTTCTGACCACAGCCCACCTTCTAATAGCAAGTCCGCTACAAACGCCATAATCCAACCATCCTACAAAAGCCCCATCTCCCTTAAAAGTCTCCTCTGCCTTGTCTCTCTCCTGTGCTGTCCAGCCTTGGAGCCAACAAACTAAGGGCTGAAATTTCTACAAGCTGTGAGTCCACAGTTTATCATCATACTCTGTTGTAAAACAGAGATAGGTACAGTTGCACTGCTAAATTACAATTTAAAATATAAGATTAATGTTCACAACCAGCTTGAAGTCTCCTTAATAAGAAAATAAAATGCTATGTAGTTTCAAATCAACCTCAACTATCTTTATATGTTAACTGCTCTTATACATTTCATTCACTTTCCTTAAATTTATAAATATTTCCAAGAATTAGCCCAAACTATAATTTAAGAATGAATTATATACTTGAAAATTCTTCACAGTGGCTTCAATTTTGTTTCAAATGAGGTAATTATCAAAGAAGACATTATTTTTAAGTTTAGCAGGTAATTACATCATCACATTTGACTGTTTAATCTCTACACACTAGATAAGTAAAATTTAATCAGGGAAGTTATGCATCATAACTTCAAACAATTATATTTTATGTCAACTTTTTCAAATGATGACCTTTTATGTCTCATTTTCTACTCATGGAAGTCAGGAAAACAGAAGGGGGTCTCAAGTGAGTTTCGATCAGTCGTGTATTTGCTGAAATACTGAATTAACTCTAGTAATGGAGCAGTCACAGTCACAAAGAAAACTCGCTCGAGAAGTTAAGATATTTCTCAAAATCTATTGGTTTCTCGTCAAAGCACAAGGCTTAGCATGAAGCCAGCTTTCAAGTGGCTTTGTATTTACTTCCCTTGTTTCCTTTTTATCTCCTGCAAACCGTGATTTTCCCATTTGAGACGCGATTCTTTCACCAGGGCTGCTGGAACCGCCTCAACCTACCGTCCCTGCCTTAGATCCCACTCCCTTCCACTGTCACCATACTGCCTGCTTATCTTCCTAAAACACTTTACTGGTTAAAACGTCTGTTCCCTTCTGCCTGTTTGCCCCACTCAAACACCCGAGCTTGCAGAGATTTCCAGTGGGACTGCCGCGGTTTGTGTGTAGCTGTCCCCCTAGCCCTTCATGTGCTCAGGTGGGGCTTTTGTAGGATGGTTGGATTATGGCATTTACAGAGCACTTGCTGCTAGGAGGTGGGCTCTGGTCAGAAGAGGTTGCCACGGGGGCGTGGCCTGCAGGGTGAATCTCCAACTCCCGCTCCTCCCTTGACCTGGGGTCTTCCTGCTTCCCTGCAAGCATGTCAGGTTGCGCAGCTCTCCCCTGCCTTGTCTCTCTCCTGTGCTGTCCGGCCTTGGAGCCAACTAAGGGCTGAAATTTCTACAAACTGTGAGCCGAGCCGAAACAGACCTCTCCTCCCCGAAACTGGCGTGTCAGGTGTTGTGCCCTAGCGATAGGAAAGCGGCTGCGACTGGGCCCAAGCTCACCTTGCCATTCTCTCAACTTCCCCAGCTTCCCCCCTCCAAGCCGTTTCTCTGCCTTCTTCCAGGGATCATTCTCAGCTTTCTAAGCACACGTGAGTCCTCCCCTGTCTTCCAGCTGCCATTAGCCTTTCTTTCTGCCATGAACATCTTCTCCTCCTCTTGTCCACCTGAGGAACTTCTTCCATTTCTAACTTAACTCAGTTGCCACTCGCCTTCTTTGTTGTATGAGTTAAGCCTCCCTTGTGTTCCCTAAATTTCAGCTTCATGTTATGTATGGTGCAGCGTCCTGTTGGGCTTTAATTAAATACAAAATATGTTATATATTTCTCAAGAATATATTTATGTAAGGCTCTCAGAATTTTGGTTCAACTGGTTACAAGATAGTTTAAGTACTTTGTGCAAAGAAAACAATCCCATTTTACATCATAACAATTAGCACACTGAATTACTGTCACGCATTTCTGTACTTCTTCTATTAAGCTATGCGGTTTGACAACTCACAAACCTGTGTTTCATGAATCTGTACTTTCTTGATGCCTAGGGCAGAGCCCTTTCTTAGGTATGAGTCCCAATAAGCATATGAGATAAACAGATGACTCACAGGGGGTGTACGTGAGTGCACACTGTGGAAGAAGGACAATAAGAACAAAAGGCCTTTGTTTTTAAAATATACCTTCATCTTTAAAAGAACATGTATAAAATTTAGAGCTGGAAGAGAACTAACAGTTGTGATCACTTTAAATAGTCTTTCCACTTAAAAAGACGAAGCTGAGGAGCCAGGCATGGTAGTGCACACCTGTAATCCCAGCACTCAGGAAGTTGAGGCAGGAAGATCATTGTGAATCCAAGGCCAGCCTGAGCTACAGAGTGAGCTCAAGACCAGCCTGAACTGCATAGGGAGACCCTGTCTCAAAAAGACCAGAAAAAAAAAAACAAAAACAAAAACATAAAGCTGAGAGGTTGGGATAAGCTCACAACACAAGCAAACAGAAGCAGAGCTAGAAAAATAGTCTTAGATCCCAATCCCCAGTCCAACACCCACACCTCGGTACAACCACACCACGGTACAGCATCTTACTAGGCTTCAATTAAATATAAAACAAAAATGTATTTTTCTTTGAATATTCCATAAATGTGTATAAATAAAATTATTTCAAATAATGTCTTAGAATATATTTCTAGAAGTAAGAGAAATAATTATTTCACATCTCATCAGTGTTCTCTGAAAAAAACCTCACATCCGTATCTACTCTCACCAAGTATATACGGAATACTCACTATAATTACCTTTTAACAATTGTTGGTATTATTTGTAAATCTTTGTACATTTGATACATGAAAAGAGTCTCTCTTTGTGGATTAATCACCCTTTCTGTAGTATGCACGAGGCTTAATATTTTCAAACATTTGCTAACATTTACAAGTTTTGCCAACTGATCTCCTGGAGAAGTCACAAAATGTATCAACCTATATATCCTTCTACAGATGAAATATTAATCTTCAGTGCACCAACTCCAATATATCTTATACTGTAATTTCTGTTTTAAAACAGTGTCCATAATAATATTTAATATTCAAGTGTAGCACATTTGCTTTGAAATGTGGGGGTTGAACCTAGGGCCTTCCACATCCTAGGCAAGCACCATACCACTAAGTCCCATCCCTACCCCAACACAAACAGTTTCTATCAAATCAAAATCTCGCTTTCCCCATTTTAATTTGTTTTACTAATGTTAAACTTACCCATTTAAATAAAATAAACTTTAATCATTATTTTCTTGATCATTGAATTGCTTCTTTTTCAACTAAATCTAGCAAATGTCATCTTATGTGGATGAAGTCTCCCTTGATTTTACTGTAAATTGGTAAATAAATGATAAAATCTCCTTTTTCACTGACTTCTAAAGCCACTTTTATCACATAAGTTCATCTACATAGGTACAAATATGTGAACTACTGTTACATGTATTTGTATATGATACTATTTTCCAGCTATGTCTACCTGGTTCCACTTATCATAGGTCTATTCCAACACTAATTAAATGTTAGGCTGACGGTTGTAATTATCATAGCTGAGCAGTATGCTTCAATGTTAAATGCTTGGTAGGAATAATAATTTCTTGAAAGTCATATGTTATTTTTACTCATTTATTTTCACTACTACAATATACTTAAAGTATTATTTAACTTAAATTCCACACAATTCCCCTTTGTTATTTCTTTTGGAATTATGCTAATGTCAAATACATATTTATTCAGAAAAATTAATATTTTTCTATAATTATATCTTCTATACATCAACAGATTTCTCTGTATTTTTAAATATGTTGTATATTTATCAATAATATGTTTATCTAAGACTAATATTTTGGTTCAATTTATTACAAGATAATTTAAGTATTTTCTGCAAAGAAAACAATCCCATTTTACATATTGGTTGATATCTTTTTACTAGTATGTAGAAAATTTCTTAATGTTTTCACATTATCTTTTATTTGATCATCTTTCCAAAATAAATAGTTTTAGTGTTTCAGTTTATTGTCTTGAGATCAAATCATTTGAAAATAATCCAAATTCTATTTTTTCTTTAAGGGATAATTTTTGTTATTTTTGTGTCATGCATTATTGTACTGGTTAAAATTTATAGGCTATTAATAACAGTAGAGCTAATCCATTAAATAAATAACTACAAATGTATATAATTGCCTATAGGCTGAGAGAATTGTACTTTATTATGTTAAACATTTATTACCTTTCTAGTTTGTTAGTTCTGTACTTAAAAGAGAAGTGAAGGTTACATTTTTATCAAATGGCTTCATACAATATTATGAAAAATTAATCATTTTATATGACCTGTTAGGGTGGTTGTAGTACATTTCCTAATATTAAGCTATTCTTCTTCTAGATAGCCTAAAGGTATCATGCAAACAGATTTGCTTCATAATCAGACTATACTATTCAAAGACTCTCAAAATTATATATCTGGGGAATTTGAGTTAAATTCTTGAAATCTGAAAGATTTCTAAGGAAAAGAGAATGCTGATGGATTCCATCTCTGTGATCTCCAAGTTGTTGCCATGATATCTCAGAAGACTGAGCACCAAAGTGATGAGAGAACCAGCTCTCTGCTGAGTTTAGGGAACAGCGCTTCTTCACTGTCTTCCCAGCCCAGCAAGTCCACCTAACATGGCAAAGGAACCCAGGATCATCGCCCCTCTCTCAGATTTCCACCTCCCTGCTCAGTCTGTTTAAACTTTCCCCACAAATCACTTGAAGCTTCCTAAATGCCTCTGTTCTCTTCAAATGGTGATCCACAGTAAGCAAGTGTGCAGCCACCAGCTCCCGACCACTAGTAATTTGGTACAGATCTAACACCCAACCTAAATTTGCTATCAAGATTCAAGCTTCTGAGAAGATGTGGTGGTGCACACCTGTGATCCCAGCATTCTGAGCGACTGAGGCAAGAGGATCATTAGAGGATCTTAGCCTGGGCACACAATGACTTAGCAAGATTTGTATTAAAAATAAAAGGTTCAAAAAGGTTGAAAGCGGTAAATCAGGAGGAAAGCTCTTCAATCTCTAGCACCACCAAAATGAAAAACAGTTACCCTCAATAGGTGTCCTGAACCAAGAATGGCTGCATCCTAGCAAACTAGGATGGCCTTGTGCTTCACTGACCTAGGAGAGAAAATAAATATAAAGGAAACAGGCAACATAAAAAGCAACAGGTGTTTGGATTTCTGACAGGCATTTACTTCTTAAAACCATTTCTTTCCTCAGACTTTCACATAGTTGAATGCAGAGGGTTTTTTTTTTCTTTGATACGTGTTCATAAATTATCTTAGCTTAATTAGGCAAGCTTAAATTGGTTTCTGTTACCTATAATCAAACTATCCTAATAAATACACCATTGTGTTTGCTTTGTCCCTAATAGGAGCACAAGAGCTAAAGGAAACAAGGAGATAGCTCTGGAATTTCATCCAGTATGATAAATAAGGCTCTCCTAGCAACAGAAAGATCTTTGATTCTATACAACATGTACAGTATTAATATTTTATTGCCTTGGAGTAAGGAATTGACTCGGTTCTTTAAGTTCCTAAAAAATACCACAAACTCCTTTTCTCTATTTTTATGTTTCTCTTTTGATAGATCTTAAGATTTAAAATATTTATAGAAATAGCATTTTGTTCAAATAGTAGCAATAAAAGTAAACCTAAAGGCAAGTCTTTGTTCCTAAGAGGAGGGGAGAGGTTGAGAAAACTCACAGGGAAAACGTGAGTAATTTCACTTCGTGATTCAGAGTGTGCTCAATGCAAATGCCAAGGGTGGCTTAGGGAAATTTTCTCAGCAATGAAAATAAAATCAGTTTAAGTATTAAAAATCCATCAAACCACCATTGGAGCTCTTGTCTGTGATACCAAATAGTGCTATAGTATTGTGATGTCAAATAATACTGTAGCTGAGTAACTTGACTAAATATGTCACCTTTAGACAATTGGTTTGTCATAGACTAATTATGGGCTGAAATACTAGTCATTTATCTTTTTAAATTCTGATACTTTCTTTACATTGCCCCATCAATAATACTGATAGAAGCACGAGCTTTCAAACCAAGAATCTTTAATTGTTGCTTAAGTAGGCATAACACACCCTCAGTTGCAGTCTTGGCAAGACTGAATTTTACACGATTCCCTATTAAATATGTAGCATTTGACTGACTGAGCTACTTCCCCTCTTGCTCTTATAACCTATCAAAAGAGCCCTCCTCTAAATTAATGATATGGCTTTATATCTCAGACTAAACGAGACTACAGAAAGCAATAATGTCATAATATTAACATCAGAAAGAAACAGTTTCACAACAGCAGTAGCTACACAGAAATTATACTTTAGGGCAGTCACTTTCCAATATTGAAATAGATATTACTAAATAGTTCCATGCGATGGGTCATTTTTAAAAAATTACCTGAGAGAAAAGTCTGGTATCACTGATCTTGACAGAAAATCTGGATGGCCACACTGTACAAAACTGACAGTTGCCTAGTGGAGTTTATGCTTTTGATCCTTGGTAGTAACTAGGCTAAAACCTTTCTGGTATATATTTGTTGTTTTATATAAGTGGCTCCAGATCTAGCTGAACACATCTGAGTCCTTTAGGAAAGTCAAATCTGGTCCTGAGGAATACTTGGTGTGGTCAGCAGTCTTCACACTTCCAGTCTGGGGAAAGTGTGCTTCTGTTGCACCAGGTAAGAACGCGAGCCATCGCCAAAACAACCCATCAGACAACCACCCGCTTAACATACCACACTTGTTTAATAGGTTCTCAAGAAACAACACAGATTCTAAACATAGATGTGCAGCAAAGACCAGTGATGTGTACTTTTATTTTTTTTTTGGCGGTACTGGGGATCGAACTCAGGACCCTGCACTTGCTAGGCAGGCGCTTATTCCACTGAGATATATCCCCAGCCCCCAGTGATGTGTAAACCTGTGAATCAAAGTGTGCTCCAAACGGCTCCTGGGATCTCTCAAGGTATTTTCAAGGCCAGCATGTAGGACTAGGGGAAGTGCATGGGCCAGAGTTAAGCCAACCCCTCCAAACAATACTTATTTTAACTGACTGAAGTGTTAGATTTATAAGTAGGATGTTTTTGAAAACAGAGTTTGTAAAGCAGAGTATAATAAAGATGCTGTTCATCTATCTTTCACAGATGATGGTACATTCCCACATTACCAGAGTGCAGGAGACATAAATGTAGATGAAAGAGGATTGTCTTCCTCCTTTTTGAAAACACATTTAATGAAATATCCTTCTGTGTTCAAAGAAAAACATTGCTTGTTAGCTTTGTGAATACATATGTGAAAGAGTTAGCATGAAGACTTCAGCTTATCTGTAAAATTTTACTAAATAACATTGCTCTTTTGGCTGTGAAGGTGTCATATTTTTTTAAATAATTTCCAGGCAAATTCATTGCCACTTGAAAGATAGATAGACTTGTTGCAATTATATAATTTTCATTGCAGGTATCTTTATGCTTTGCCTACTTAGGAAGCTCAAAACTAATACAGTCCTTTATTTTAGTTACCATAGTCACTCTTCTTGTAATGGTTTTGATGATGTGCTTCTATTTTGAGCCTTAGGGAGGTCTTCTTTATCATAAAGAGGCAAGGTATTAGTAATGAGTGAACATTAACAAACAGGCTATTAATGAATTTTAAACTAATGAACATCCTGAAAATGACTAAAATTAAACCAAACTATATAATTCTGTGGTAATTTGCTTATGTTCAGGTCTCTTACCCCATATCATGAGCTAAAGGAACGTAGACGAGTCTCAAGACTCACAAAATAAATCCCCAAGGAGCTCAAAGAAATTCTTTTTCATGTGTCTCCTAAATTTAAACTATTTCTGTGACCCTCACTGGAGTACATTTACTCCAATCAGACACAGTATCATACACAGTTCTATTATGCTTCAGTAGGTTCCCATTGATTTCCAAAAGAGTAAACCTAAAGAGTTACTTCTAAAAGCCCGCATGGTCTATAAGGTCCTGCTGATTGCTTCACCCTTATCTCAGGCATCTGTGCCGTTCAGATTACGTCTAAGTCCCCAGACCAAAGAAGATTCTCCTTTTATAAACAACTCTGAATTCCAATGTGTCCCCCTTTTCAGCATCATTGTAGATTCTGTAATTGTACTTCTCTGTGTTTACTTGATTAATATCTCAGTTTCCAAGAAACTGTAAACTCCACATTTCGTCTTTTCCCACCAGTAATCCACTTGGAGCACCTATCATAATGTTGAACACAGTCCATGTACTCAATAAATATCTCTTTCCTAAATTAATGAATATTATATCTACGACACTCTCCCCAGTGGACTGAAAGCAGATTATGGAAGAAATTAACTGTAAAGAGATGTGCAGTAACAGTGCTCTGTTAAAGTAGAAGCAGAGAAAAACCTATAAAAAGTGGACAGAGGAACTGAGACACCACTGGAGTCTAGAGGCAAATTCTCTTAATAGCTATTAGACATTAAGACCTGGTTTAATAGTTTATAATAGCATCATTATACTATAGTATGGTATAATAACTGAAGTACTCAAGCAAGTGTTAGGCTTTGATCTGAGGTTAAAAGAGAAATTTGCAATTCAACTTTAACATGCTGTCATCCACTGCCACTTTAAAAGAATCCCTGTCTTAAAGCAAGTTTGTCACTGAGAAAACTGTTTTCATTTCCATTCTTCTGCGTACTTCCTAATACTACTGAATAAATGAAGTGCTCCTCTACCTCACATTAAGCTAAATAACTTTGCACTACAACAATCCTCTTTTGCTCAATTTGATAACTACATGAAAATTGTTTATACTAACAAAAGAATTAATGCTATGGCATGATTCTCACAATTCTGCTAGAGAGGATAACTCTGTGTTGAATATCATCCAAATTCTGCCTTACGGTGCCTGAAAGAAGCAATAGAAGTTTCCACTTGAATTCTAAATTGAAGATGACCTGTGCTTTTCTCGAGAAAGGCTGGCAGCTGAGGTCGCTGGAGTGAATTGTGACAGGCAGTGCAGCGCTCCGTGTGGCTCAGAGGCGCGCCCGCCGTGTGGAGTACAGCCAAAGCGGAGGAATTAGACAGCTCAGAGCGTTCTATCATTTCATTTAAAACTAATGCTCAAAGTCATGGACAGCAGCCATTACAACTTCCACGGAAGAGCAGCGGCCTTCAATAATCCCATCACCGAGACAGGCAGTTCGACTGTCCTCAGCTGAATACTGTGGACCCAGTATGTTCTGTATTACTTTCTTGTGACGGTCACAGAAGAAACATTCGTGCTTCTACAGTAGAAAAAGCCCCACCTACACTACATTGTATGCAGCACCTTGTTTCCAGTGGGCTGAGTTACTTAGAAAAATACACAAGGAAAGAAAAGATACAGAAACTGAACATTCTGCACTGTAAATATAGAGCAACTCAAAATCGTCCATTTTCTTCAAGCCAGTTTATTATTTAAAGGGCTTAAAATCGGTTTTGAAGCAAAATGTGTATAATCTCTTCTTTAATAATAGTAAGAGCAAAACATTTTCAAATAAATCTAATCTGTTGGCAATGGTTTTCAATGAGCCTGCAAAGTTGTTTCCAAAATAGTAATATTTCGGTAGAATATTTTGATTGATAGAGGCTTATTTTTAACTTCTGCTTTTTTCAGAAGCAGATTAAGGATAGCACAAAAAAAATGTTTGAGATTTAAAAGCAGGTGGAAAAAACTCACACTTGTGATTAAAAGGGAGAACTGCTTCTAATCTTGTGGTTTCCACTCTGCCTGCCTTCTACGTATGGGGGAGGGGTCACTTCTAAAGTATTTAACAAGAGAAAAAAGCAGTTGCAACTTACCATTAAAATTTACAGCCCTAATATAACCAAGTAGTTCTTTCCCATCAATAGTGCTCATTCGTGGGCAAAGACCAATGTATCCTGGGCAGAGATCTTTGTGCATATTGTGCAGGGCATAAGCCATGGAATACACTGCATCAATTACAAATTGGACCTTGCCTTCCTGCTCATAAGATGAATCCCGAGCAATTCTCTCCAGCCCTGCAAAATAAAAAGGGAAACCATCAATTTGCCTTTTTTAGATTTTAATAAAAAATGACTCTAACACTGAGAATTCCATCATCTGAGACACATGTAATGAGACCCAACTCTTTGATTTTACTTCCTTATTTATTTGATTATTCCTGTTCTCATTGAGTCAGGTTTTAAAACTGGGCACTGAATTTTTTCTTGTCTGAAAAAAGGAGAAAATATTAGCAACAAAAATAAATCAGAGAACTATAGTTTTATTTTCATTCGCTCCTTACTGAGTCCCATTATATTGTAGGTTCTCATAATTAGATAACATTTTGGTGGAAACACTCCTTTAAATAAAAAGACTATAATTCTTTCTATCACCTACCTCAGCTTCAAGTGCATCACTGAAGTAAGGAGCCCCATCTGCTCTTGTTTGGAATGTGCTCTATTTGGGAGCCTTTTGGTGACTATTATGTGATGATATTTCCTAAAGTGACTCTGGTTATCTTTAAAAGAATCATACAATTTATTTTCTCTTTGAACTCAATTTGCTATTTTAATTTTCTATTAAGAAGATGTAGATCTCTCAAAACGAATGTCAGTCAGAGTCACTGTACCTGTGTTTAGGCATATTTGGGGCAGACAGTTGGCAATGGAGATTACCTCTAGGTTGGTGTTTATCATTTAATACGTAATAGAAGCACAGAATTTTTTAAATGGAAGATAAATTATAGATTAGCTATGATCCAGCTTTCTCATTTTGGAGATGAACAGACTCAGAAAGATTAGAGTCCCATGGGGCATGAAGAGGAGACACATGAAGCATCTCCAGGTCTCATACTGAAAGGCCAGTATTCTCTCTATACTCAGAAAAATTAGTAGATGGCAAAAATTGGGGGGACGCACAAAACAATTACAAAAATTACCCCAGATGCTTGTTGCAGGAATAAACTAAGATCTGCCTCAGTCCCACATACTCCTTAGACGTTCCTGCTCACACCAATGCCAGCTGGGGGGACCAAGAGTGACTACTTTCGTCATGGGTGTTTGTCAATCATTGATAACGATTAAATCTGACTAATAGCTTGTTTTCTTAATGCTAATGCATATATCTGCAAACTTTAGTGAGTTAAATGGAAATGGCTGTTTTGTATGTGGGCATTTGTACTATGATAAAACCGGCTGCTTTCTTTAATTTATTCATTTCTATGCATATGTCTTGAGATCAAAAGATATATTGCCACTAATTCTCCTCCAAGCACCGCACCCTCACCTTGAACACACTCCCTCCACCCTTCTGCAGAGTGCTGACATCCTCCTTGGCTGCACTTTCCCAGCTGCTGTGACGTCCTGAATCAATACAAAATGGTTGCTTTTCATTTTCATGCTGACTTCGGGGAAGAGCCGGAAGTCACACAGTGCCAGACGCAGGGAATAAGGTGCATGAGGGTGCACTGTAATGTTTTTATTTGGCCACTTTGAATCCACTCAGGACGCTGAGGCAGCCACAGCAACTAAAAGCACTTGTAAAAGAGGATGCCCAGGCGTTCTGCAGTAGTGACAAGAACGGTGGCATGAGCCTGTTGGAAGCCACGGAAAATATTTTGAGGGGATAAATGGCAATACATCATTTACTATAATATTTTTTAAAATTTAAATACCATATTAATATATCATATTATTATTACACATCATGTGTCATTTCCCTAAAACCCCTACACTGAGGGTTTTACAGATTTGGGGACAAAAAGAAACAAACAAGGCAAAACAGACCAATTCTGAAAAAGAGCATATTCCGGAATCTAAAAGCTTTGGTGTCTCCCTCAGCTCACCGCGAGACCTAAGCCAAGGTCCCTGTAGAGAAGAGGACAGTGTGTTGCACTTTTGTCTCCTGCATCCTGGGACAGCCCTGCTGTGCTCAGAATTTCAAGTTACCTATGAAAACAGCCTCACCAGCTTCTACTCAATATCACTTTCCCTCACAAAAGAGAGACAATCCATAAATAAATACTGAAAAACGGTTGCTGCAACTACAGATTCAAGTATTTCTTTATGCACACTTGGCTGATTATCATCCGCTTTGCTGAGTTCAGGGTGGAGGGTTTCTGGAGCACAGACCAAAAGCTGGGGGAGCTGGGGTCACTGACTGTGAGAAAGAGGTGAGTGAGAGGAAATACTGAGGGTGGAATGACCACCGTTAGGACTGGCCCTGAGTGGGCATGGACTCCCCAGGGCTTCACTGACTGCATCAGCATGCTTAGGGACTAAGAAAAGACTGTGAGCCAAGACACCTATTACCATGATGACTCACCCTTATGAGTGCAGGTTCCCCAATGCTCCCAGAACTTCCTATGTTGGGGATGTGAAGAATCTGTCACTTTAAAAACTTCCCCAGAGGCAGTGATAGAACAAGGCCTGCGCTGTTGTCCAGCTTGGGGAAACCACTGCCCTCCAATATTTTAATCTCCCCAAATCTATACAGATTTTCTCTTTAAAGAATTGTATGGCATGGAAGTATCAAAATAAAAATAATCCTTTCGTGGCATATGCAAGTAGGAAACAACCAAATGAAATGCACATTTTCCCATCAGATGAACTCAAGACCACACAGCTGTTTCTCAGTGTTTGTGAAGGACTTGTTCCGGGACACCAGTGGACACCATTATTCACAGATGCTCCTGTCCCTTAATATAAAGTGAGATAGTATTTGTGTATGACCTATGCACATCCCTTAAACCAACTCTAGATTTCTGTAACACCTAATCCAATGTAAATATTCCATGAACAATTGTTAAACTGTAATGTTTAAAAATTAAGGACAAGAATAAATAGGGTATATGTGTTTTATGCAAATATATTCTTTAAATAATATTTGTGATTCTTAGTTCAATCTACAGATACAAAATCTATGGGTAAGATAGAAAAGCTGTAAAATTCCCAGTGTCTGAAAATTTCTAAACTTCTATCCTATCCTTAGACACACATGGATGACTGGAACTGATTTTGATCAAAGACATAAGTGACGTGAAGTTTTTAAAAGTGGAAGGAATTAAATGCATTCTTCTAGAGTGGGTAGCAATGGAAGATGGGAAGTAAGTAGAAAAAACACACAAACAGTGAAGGAATATTACAGGGAAAGACTCAAGCTCAGGATGCAAAGATGACGGGGTATCTTAAACCAGATGTCTCACAGTCCAGGTAAAACCGAATTGCTGTCCTTTAAATCTCTGTGACGCAGACAAAAGCACATGCGCTCAGGCACACACGCACGATCACCCTTGACTCTTCTGTGGTTGTTATTGTTTGTTTATCTGCCTTTGTTTTCTTTTGTAGACTTTAAAGAAAACAGAAAGTGTGAGAGATGGACAGCAAGCATAGGCTTGGCAAAAAATGCCTAAGCCAGATTGTTTCAACGGAAGCGATGACCATAAGAATATCAAGAAATTTAGAAAATACTCATAATCTATAAGGAAGAACTAGATATATGTCTATATTTTATACTATTAAAATTTTTATAACCAAGATATTCTGAATTTAATATAATTTTACTTTAATGCCTTGGCATTCTCTTGTCAGTTTATAAATATATTCCTCAGCATTTAATAACTGTAAGAAAGTTATATACACTATCCTGATAAATTGCAACAGAGCCCCAGCACAATACACATACTCTTTTTCAACTTCTTTTTTAAAAAGAAAAGTTTAGCTGGGGATGTAGCTGAGCTGCACAGTACCTGCCTGGCAAGCATGAGGTCTTGAGTTTGATCCCCAGTACCACACAAAAAAATGGTTTAGCTTCATATATAATAGCTTCATATGCACTTTTAAATACCAGTGTCTGACTCAATGTATATTTAAATTTTCAATCTTCAAATTATTTATTTTCTTGGCTCATTATAAAATCTAGTTAATTTGAATGAAGATTATCTATACACAATTTTGTGCAGTTTCTTTTTAAGTAACACTTCTTAAGTGAGCCTGTGTAGGGTCACAGGTGAGTCAGGTGACACTCGAGGAAATTTCCTGCAAATCAAACACACGGCCACAAATTGAAAGACTGGAAAACACTTCTGAAATGAGAAACAGTTTATTTCTCTTCAAAGTATTTAGATAATACATATTACCATTCAGTAACATGTGAACCTCATGGTGACACTTAAAATTTTATAGCAGCTAAAGTTGGCTCTTTCCTTCCTAAATCTCCATCTCAAAGAGGAGCTTAGGAAGCTGACAGTGACGCATCAACGTAATTGACTATAAAATTTCATTATGCTATAGTTCCTAAAGTGAACATTAATGCATTCCTATAAAGTGCTAAATATTGTCAAAGGCTGTATGTCAGCCATTCATTTCAAACATTGCTGGTTGTAAAATAGTGATGTGTTTTAGTGTATAGTTTAAAATTAACAACATGTAGCAAGTGTTTGCATGGTGGGAGAGGAAGTCAGCCTCATAAATTTTACAGTAAAATGATCTGAAGTTTTTATTAAGGAAATCTCAAACTCCTGACTTTACATCACATTCCTAGAAAATATAGTAAATTCTTATTGGTCCAAGAAATGAATGTACTTTTAGTTCAGATCTTTCACACTGCATAGTGCGTCTTGTTGAATTTTGTTCCTTCTCAGTACAAAGGGAGGAAACAACTCAAATTTGCAAAGTACTCTGTATATTGCAGCGTGAGTTTTAAGGGGACTCCAACAGGAATTTTAAATCCAATTCTAGACACATTCTTTGTGCAGAGCTTTTCTTTCTAAGAATTCCTGATTTCTAAAGATAGAGTTTGGCTTTCTACATGGAAATGTCAGAAAGCTTTTTTCATTTTCCCAAAATTAGTCATTCAAAGCTTCCAATATTAATGTAATGATGATCCAATAAACAGAAATCAATTTAGTGCAAAAGAAAAAATGAAGTCCTACCAGTTGTTACATCCATGTAAATCAAACATCAAAAAAAATGGTTCTTTTTTTCTAACTGTCTTCATTTCGGGAGGAAATAATTTCAGACCCTAAATTTGTGGGGTAAAATTTATCCTTTTTCAAGTCCACTCTGACTTTCTCCTAAGCGTGCAGTAACTACTTTAGATAGTTAAATCATTTTCTTGTAGTTGCTGTGAACAAATGGTAAGAGGGAAGAGGAGAATTTGTTAACCTACTATGAATAAATACTATCTGTTAATGCATATGGGACCAAATATATGAAGGCATTCTAAATTCCACAGAAGTTCTATATTTTCCACTCGTGACAACTAAGAGTGAGATCGTCATGCTGTAAACAAACAAATGCTGTAAACCCAGTGATTTTTTGAAGCAGTGAAAATATCAAGAACAGCACTGTGAACTAAAGAGTAATTACTAACAAATAGTCCCAGTAGGTCATCTCTGACCACATGTGCCCTGGTTTGGTACACTAAAGGAGCCTGAGGAAGAGACAGTGTTCCATCCTGTAGAAATGTACATGAGAAGTATTTATCTCCCACATCACGGAGGAATGAAATGTGAGACCTGAGATGGACAGAAATACAAATTGAAAAAGGAAGCAGCTGAATGTGCGGGAGGAGTTAAAATTCAGTAGAGCTGTATTTGGGTCCCAGCTGGAAGGCATGTGGCCTTGGACACTGTAGAGACTTCTTTCTCAGCATCCAAACCTCAGGTCATCTCAAGCTAATTAATTTATAATGATATTACTTATCAACTCAATAACTTAGACTAGATCATGGAGCAACTTAAGTACGATGTTTGAATGCTGAATACTGTCCACTTGAAACAGACAGTCGTGATGAATCTTGAAATTTTTTGCTGGGAACTGAAGCAAGCACAGGTTGGAAGTAGAGATGTAAGTTGGGGGAGACAGCAGGCCTTGTAGCAAATGGAGACAGAGGAATTGGGTGAAGGACTGAAAGAAAATGTACTTTGCCCCCAAAATTGACAAAATTGACCCCCTGCTGAAGCATGGTACTAGGGGTCAGAGGCTATGAAGAACTCAGGATTTTGAAGCTAGTAGAACAGCTCTGATGCCATAAAGAGATTTCAGGTGAAGACGAAGGTTCAATTTAGGGTGTGCTTCCAACTGCATCAAGACCTCAGTTAAAAGACTTTTTTTCAAATTCTGCAGTATTTATTGTACCCTTTAACATAGTATAGCACTTATATAACTATACTTATTTCAAGAATATGAAGGCCAAACGTTTAAAGTTACCATGTACTAGTAATGAGGTTGATCATTTATTTGTAACAAAGCAACAATTTAGGCCCCTTGGAGTAAAGGCCACAATACTGTACTATATAGGATAAAAACAATGGCCTGAAACATTGGAGCTGTGTTCTACTATTTACAGAGCAAAAAATTAATTTTGTGATGTAGAGAAACTCATAACCAGTAAAAATTAGGGAATTTTTTTTTTTTTTTTTGCAGTACTGGGGATTGAACTCAGGACCCTGTGCTTGCTAGGCAAGCACTTATTCCACTGAGCTATATCCCCAGCCCCAAAAATTAGGGAATTGAGAGATGATCTAATAGGAACCCTTCAGCTCTCCAACCCAGAATTCCAGATGATGCTCCCTTATTTCCAAATGCTTCTTCCCTACATATGCTAAGATCACTTGAAGATTACATAAATGAGACGCCAGACAAGTGCTACTAAATCCAATTCTCCAAATAGTGCCAAATATTCTGCAGCTGGGCTACTATTGAGAGCTGGAAATTCTACACTAATGAAATCCCTGGCATGAGCCTGGATGTTAGTTCTTGAATTCTCAAATTTTGATTTACTTTGTCATGACAGCTTTCTTATTTTTAATAGTCACATATCAAATTTTATTCTTTGCTAAAGAGAATAATTTTCAACTCTGTTATTATGACATAGTGGTTAAAGGAATGAATTATGGAAAATAAGATCAGAGAAGTGAAAGAGAAGAGAAAAGGCACACAGTTAAAATGGATGAGACACATCACACCTAGGGTCTCTTTAATAAAAATTATTGTTACTCTTCTTGTACAGAGAAAGAAATTAATAATCAAGAAGTTGAATAATTTACTTAATATCACAAACTTATGACAGTAAATGGTAATTTAAAGTTAGGTCTGTCTGATTCAAACTGTTCTACAGTGACTATTTTTCTGTGAACTCACTGCCCATGAGCTGACCCATTATGAGGGTCAGCTCAGTTGTGGACGGAGACACAGGTCAGGGTGACAGTCTACTACTACAGTACTCTGCTCGAGTACTAGAGGGAAGAAGAGTTAAAACCTGTTATAAAAGTCATACAAAGTTTTGTAGAAATATCAATAAATATTAAGGAAATGGTAAACCTTATATTTAAATACATTAAAGAAGAAAGATGGTCCCATAGCCTTTAAGCATTTTTCTAAACTGTAAAAATTGTGAAATTCAGGCATGCACTTGAGATGAAGTTGACATAAAATGTTTGAAATTCACACGCAAGACAATTAGATACTTGTGGCAAAAGCCAACAAGAATAAAGCTTAATGTATTTGCAATTACAAAATTAAAATAAGACTATTTTAACTGCATGTGTGTGTCTGCATGCGTGTGTGTGTGTCTGTGTGTGTCTGTGCGTACACCTCTGCCTAACTTTCTAGGAACATACTGTCAAGTTCAAAAGAGACTTCTATCCCGAAGGTTCTGCTTTGTGGATTCTATAGTAGGTGGTGTCGAAGATCTCTAGAGACAGATGTATTGGACTAATGAACTAATTTGAGCCTCTGCCTTATCTATTTACCAAGAGCAGAAGAAATTAGAAGATAAGGGTCCCTTGCTAAAATCACCGGCTGTCTGTCTTCTTCTATAATTTAAATGTAGTAGCAAGAACTGAAGGCCAGCTGCGGGGGCGGAGGGTATACATCAGGTAGCTCTCCTAAATCGGGCCCTGAAGAGCTTTAGATCAGCCCACAACAGCTTCTCTCCTTCGTGCCTGGCAGGGAATGGAAAGTGCTTTGGGCAGGTGCCACGTGTCCCCTCCAGTATTAAAACTTCCATGCAATGCCTTCAGGTTTCCAAAACACTGAAAAATCTAAGGTAATTGGCAAATAAGATTAAGAGAGTATCTTCAGATAAAGCAAGCAGTTTAAAGAAAGACTTTCTAAAGAGCAAGTTATTTCATAGATTCTGAAGTCCTTAAACAAAGAAAAGGCTATTTGCTTAAATCCAGTCATTTGCATTTTTCCACTTAATTATCTTAGATCACGCACAGAAAAGACACATTCTGATTTGAAATAATGTAATGTCTAAAGTTGTTGAGGAACAGACAAGTGTCACTCTCTAAAGTACACTGAAGACATTTCCTGCTATAGATGAACTCAGATCTGCCCATCATAATTACTTCACCAGATGGGACTTCTAGTGCTCCTTCCACCCCATATGCTATAGTCATTAAAGACCCTATGACTTGGCTCAAGATTTGCTTTTTGCAAATATATTTCACTTTCTGCTAAGTACAAAAGTAATACACAGTCTTAGTAAAAATGTGGAAAGTAAACATGTGTAAATAAAAAAATTAAAGGGTACCTGTTAGCCACCATATGTATATTGACCTAGTGCCTTACAGAATTTTTCTCCCTTTTTTTTTTGAGATACTGGAGACTGAACCCAGGGCCATCCCACTGAGGAACATCCTAGGTATTTTGTTTTTTTGTTTTTCATTTTCTTGTTTTGTTTCTTTTTTTTAAGAGAGGGCCTCATTAAATCACTAAGTTGTCCACCCTGGAGTTGTGCAATCCTCTTGCCTCAGCTTCCCAGAACACTGGGATGAAAGGCATATGCCACCATGCCCAGCCTTGTCTCTTTTATTTTTTTATTTTTATTTGTTTTTGGCAGTACTGGGGATCGAACTCAGGACCCTGCGCTTGCTAGGCAGGCGCTTATTCCACTGAGCTATATCCCCAGCCCTCTCTTTTATTTTTAAACACTATGGTGATATGCTTTTCTTAATGTGTGTTACTTTTTAGCCTCATATATTTCACCTACAGTAAAAACTGCCCTATGTTGTAACAAAATGTTTTCTAAACATTGTCTTTAATATTTAATTAAGATTATTGTGTAATCCTTAGTCATTTAAAAGGCAAAAGATTTATACAATCTGAAGATAAGCCAGAGTATCTCAGTCATTTAAAAAATTCAAATTTTTTCATGTAATTCTTTCTTGATCCTCAATGTGGTATTTGGGGCAAAGTAGAGATCTCAACATTATGTTTTTTAAATAGTGACCAGCTCTTCCAGAGCTATTTATTAAGCATGAATTCTTTTCCCATGAATTTACAAAAATCACTTTTAGTATATGACAAATTCTCATACATTGTTAGGAATATATTTGAAGTTTCTATTCTAAGCCATTTGTCTCTTAATGTGCCAATACTCTATACTTTGAGAATTACTGTGATTTATAATTTTAGATCATTGATTCCTCATTTCTGTAATACTCTTATTTTTAAATATTCCTTAACTAATCTATTTCAAAAAAGGTAGGATTACATCAATTTTTTAATTAATTGAGAAATAGTAGACATTGCTGCAGTATTAAGTTCCCAGTTAAGAGCATGAAATCTCTGTGTATTCAAATCTTCTACTGGAATCTTCAGTAAAGATGTGTCACACACATATTTCTTTTCAAGTTAATTTCTTAATATTTTATGTTTTGAACCCTTATGAAATAAAAATTTTTCATTTGAATTTTAATTAGATCTTCTTGTTATAGCTCATAAATTCTGATTCATTTCTAATGTTCAACATTTTACTCTACTCTTATTTATATCCTGTGGATTCTAGAAGGCCAAGATCAAATTCCACCATCAAAGAAAAATACAAAAGAACAAAGGCTCTAGGATTAGAACAAGATTTCAAATCATCCCTTAGCGTGCCTTATCCCTCATTCATAAAATGAGAATTTACTACTTACTTTGACTGCATGGCAGCTGCCAGGAATACAAGAGATAAGACAGATACATGGCACCTCAGAGAGTGAGAGAATGGCCACCCTCATTTGGAATGTAGAGCCAAAAATAATTAAACTTCTGTAACATTCACTTTTCCAATCACATGAATGAAAGAAATCACAAGAAAATATGAAACCTACTACATAGCTTTTGATACTCATTAAATTAACATGAGTAAGGCAATTTAGTTTAGTGATAATAACCACATTTTATATCCCATTTTTCTGCATTCAAATCTTAGGACCACCATTGAGTAGTTATGGAGATTTGAATGAGTCAGTTAATCTGCTGTTCCAGTTTTCTCATCTGTAAAATGGGGTGATAATAGTATCTCCTCAATAAGGTTGCTGTCACAGATAAAAGATTTAACATACACAAAGTAGCTGAAAAATATATTGAAAATGGTAAGCACCACATAAAGGGATATTGTTATTAATATTAATATCATTATTATCTTTATTATCCTCATTCTTTAAGCTCTATGATTTAAGCACTGAATGGGAAACGACAGGAAACAAAGTGATCTAGTTCCTAATGTCAGAGTGGTGCCAGAGCTAAGATCCGGAGGAGAAATGGGAGCGCACTGGATGAGGGTCCTGGAGAGCACAGGAGTGACCACAGTGACCAGGGCTCAGTGACAGGGGAGCAGAAAAGTACGAGGACCGCAATGAGGCCAGCGAGGTGGCTGGAAGCAGAAGAGAGGCACAGATGAGGTCTGAGAGGGGCTGGGGTCACTCAGGAGACCCTGTAGGCTACCTGGAGCCATGTTTCTTCTTCCCAAGATGTACGGAAACCCACGGAAAGGTGAAATAACCAGGCTTTCACTTCAGACAGAGTGTTAGGCCAGGAAAGAGGGAGGTATGGATGGGGTGGGGCCCTTGGGAGGTTGATTGTGGGTTGGGTAGGAGCAAATGGTGGTGTGGGATAAGGTGGTGATGAAGACGGACAAATGTGAACGCAGTGGAGACCGTTAGACAAAATTGACAAGCTTTCAATGTGGGAGCTAATGCAAAGGGTGGTGGGAAGAGTGCCACCTCCGTTCCTAGCTTATGAATCTACACAGGTGCCTGGCTTCTGTATCTGCACAGACCCTAGTGCTATTCGATGTGATGACCAATAAATACAGTCTAGGCCAGAAATTCTATGTGCCACCAGGTAAATATATATTTTCCTAATCAACTGTTATGGTTCAGATTTCAAATGTCTTCCCAAAGTCTTTTGTTTTCGGAAGTGTAGCTTTTGGAAAGTGATTGGAATCATGAGGGCAATATATATCCAGGAACTTGCACAACCCTGAAGCCATTTTCAAGACAGCCGGATTAGTGTTCAAGCGGGGGCAGGACTTGTCATCTTTTTCACATGGTGCTGGTTATGCAGGCCTGCAGAAGGCAAGTGTCGTGGATTATGGGGGCTTCAACTCAGATTTCAGAGGAAGTCCTGGAAGAACAGGTCATGTGCCCTTGTGAAGGAAATTGTGAAGATGTGAGAGTAAAATCGAAGGGGCAATAGGGACCCCAAGAAGTTGGAGATACCAGTAGATAGCTGAGGCAGCTAAAGAGAGAGACCATGTGGGCAGTAACAAGCCAGGCTGTCGAGGTGGTGCTGCCCAAGCCTCCAGGGTTCACATCTCACCACAGTGTTTTGTTCCTTGGTGGTTTTAGGGCTTACTTTAGTCTGATGCTTGTTTTCTCCTCTGTTCTTCCTTTTTGGAATAGGAATGTTTATTGTATGTATATTGTAGTGTCATTGTAGGTTGAAAGTATTTAATTTCATTTTGATTCTTACAGGAGCTCATTCCTAAGAGTTTGTCTTGAGTCTTTGGACTTAGACTTTTGAGCAATGCTTAGCATTTGGACTTCAGATTTTGATGACTCTGAGACAGGGACTAAATGCATTTTGCATAACAAGATAGATAGGATCCTTTTGTGGACCATGGGTTAAATGTTAGGATTTAGATCTAAAATGTCTCCAAAAGTCTCATGTGTTCAGATGTAGGGCTTGTGGTAGGTCACTGGAACTATAGAGATGCTGTACTCAACAGCAGATTGATCTACTGATAAATTCATAGCTGACAGTGATTTTAGGAAATTGGGCCTGGTTAGAAGTGAGTTACTGAGCATGTGATCTGGGATGGTATGTCTCATCTCTAGCTCTTCCCTTTCCTTTCTTCCTGGTTTCCATGGATTGAAGAGTTTTACCCACTATGTCCTTCACCATCCTGTGTCTGCCTTGGAGCCAGCCAACATTCTTGGTTACTTTTCTCTCATTGCTGAGACAAAACACCTGATACACAAATTAAGGAGGAAAGGTGCATTTAGTTCACAGTTTGCAGGTTTCAGTCCATACTCGGCTGGGTCCAAGGCAGAGTGGCACATGGCAGAAGGCAACAGTTCATGATGGCTAGAAAATAGCAAAAGCAACAGAGCAAAAGGGAGGAACACAGGCAATTAGCCTCTTGCCCTCCCTTATACTGTATGCAAACTATCTTCTCCAGGACAGGCGTAGCACTCACACCCATGGATCAATCATAAACTCTAGAAGCCGCCCCATGATTGCTTGAGGCTTTGGGAGGACACCCAGACTCAAACCACTGAATCAATTATGGACTAAAATCTCTGAAACCATGAGCCAGAATAAGCCTTTGCCCCTTTAAATACAGGTATCGGGTATTTTGTCCCAGTGATCAAAAAGTAACTAATATTTGAGTAATCAACATGGTGTGTGTGTGTGTGTGTGTGTGTGTGTGTGTGTGTGTGTGCGCGCCTATGAAGATGGGTCATGGGACTCTACTACCTTTCACCTGCTAAAACTTGTATCTGCTCATTTGGCACTAAAGGATCACCCCTTGCCTATTCAGGTTCAAGTTTCCAACACTGGGTGTTCTGAATTTTTATTATTATTTTAAAACTTCCTCACATGTAAATTACAACCCGGGAACTGAAAAAGGAGATGGAATAGAAGTTCTCTCCAGGACTCTGTTATCACTCAGCAGTTACTTTCAATCATTCTACTTGCAAGTTATAATAGCATTCTCTCAGTAAATATGATGGTCTGCCTTCAATAGAAACAGAAAAGTAAATAAAACATGTCTCCTTTGGACTTCATCTTCCTACTTCTTTACACTATTGCTCTTCGTATGATTTTGCCAAAGAAGGCATATTATGAATTCATAATTTGTCAAGTACGAATGCCCTTCCAATTGACCCTAAAAATCTTCCTAGCTTCTTTTAAAAACTTTACTTCATGAAACTAGGAATGGCTCTTGATATCAATGTAGTGTGTCACAGACAGCATATTTTCAAAAATGAAACAGAAATCAAACACATCATAAATAGTAACAGGAAGCAGTGTTTCTTGAAACTTTTATTTCTGTTATTAGGTATATGTATTGTGTTACCACTGAGCATGCATTATTAATCTGGAGTGAAGTAAACAAAAAAAAATTGATAGTAACTTATTTCAATTCTCTTATTTTCCTCATGTTGGAATGGAGACAGATGGACCAGGGGGTTTTTCCAGGCCGAGGAGCTATGAAGAGGCAAAACTGGTGAGGGACCCTAAATCACCTAATTCCTGGCTGTCCTTTTAGACCATGTTGCCTATTTTCAGCTGCATTTTCTTTCCTGTTATAATTATGTTTCATGGGGGAATGAGAAAAACTTAAGAGAGTCTTTAAATAACCCTGCCTATGAGGAATTAAAACCATTAAAGGAATCTATAAATTATGGAAAGAAATGAGTAACTGGAAGGTATGAGTTATAGGAAGATTTTCTCAGTCAAATATAAGTGGAAACCAGAAACAAAAGCCATTATTTTTTGGTTGAAATGGCAAAAGCAAAGAATTTTGTGCTAGCAGATTAAATTTTTAAATATGAAAAGATTGAATGTGGCTTAAGTATAAGATGCAAATACTTTAAAAGAAAAATTTAGAATCTGTGTGTAGCTCTAGAACACCCAGCTGAAAATTGAACACAGTTGTTGACTCTGTACAACACGGTCAATCCTCTGGATGACTGACTAGGTCTTTCACTTTTCTTCCCAATTTTAGGGGTCACAGCACAGGTGTAGGTATAATGCCAGTGGCTGATTAAAGCAGGTCGCAATCTGTCTGAGAGAGTTTCTGTGCCATCCTTCATAGGGACAGGGACTAGACAGGATGACCTCTCTTGTTGCCTTCCAATTAATTCAATCAGCCTCTGCTTCTATCAGACATCTTCAGGGATGCAAACTGTACACTCACTCCAAGTCCTCAACAGGAATCAGTAAACACAGAGTTGCAGATGGTGTTTAATGAATAAGCCGGATCCACTGTCCATTCATCATTTATACCTTCTTTCTACATATTATTTTCCTCCTTCAATAAAATAAAGCTCCCTGGAAGATTGGTGCTGGATCTACAAGGCACTGGGTTCTTACTGGGCCTAGTATAGTGCCCTAGAACATCAAAATTAGTAAACCAACCTGAGCTCTATTTCTTCATGAAGAAGAGTACACATTACATAGTGCAATTGACTGTCTTATGGACCTCGTCTCTTCCATTTTAATATTCAATTGACTGTACAAAACTATGGTAAGATATATTAAAGTACTTTGGGGGAAAACTCTGACCAAATAACAGTCGATGTTCAAACAAATGCACACAAAAAGTAGAGTGAGTAGGAGCGGTTTTTGTTGTTGTTGCTTTCCTACAGGACCAGCAGGATAATTTCCATAGTAGAGGAAATATATCGGCTGAGACTAACAGCATTAGACAGCATTGAAACGACAGATCCAAGATGAGGTAAGTGTCATTTCAAAGTCCTCATAAATCAGAAACCTCTAGTTGTATGTCAACACTTCCTAAACAGTCAACAAAACATCAGTACTCATTAGCCAGAAGTCATATGTAGCATTGCCTAAGATCAAACATTGTGCTTTTAACTAAGAATTTAACTTACAGTGGTAAAGGAGTGAGTTAGTGGGAAAAGCCTTTTCCTAAAAGAATATCTAATTAATACAAAATGTAGTATGCTTCAACACTACATATAAACTAAATTATAGCTTACAGTTTGTATAGGTTCTAACAGGATCTAGAAAACGTTCCAAGACAAAAGTGGAAACATGGCCCAGGAAGGACTGAATTAACCACCAAGGATCTCTTCTGGCAACAAATTGGTTTTGCCTTGAGAGATGGAGCAAGACCCATTAGACTGTCTCATCTCATTATTAACCTTGTGTGTAAATGCAAAGAAAAAAATCAAAAGTATTTTCATCTTTAAATTTTCAATGCATGCAAATACAAAAAAAGAATTGAAAATATTTTCATCTTTAAACTTTCCTCATATGCTTTGAACATCAAAACACATTTTGTGAGAAAATTATAAATAGAAATTCGATAAATTTAGAACTAATGTGAAAATTGTAGCCTGAGATGCACTTTAAATATACTTCTAAAAAATCCGTTTTTCAAGTGATTTATTTTTACCACCCAAATTATGTTACTGGCACCAAGGGCTAGGATAGCAGATAGAGGAGATATGACAAAGGAAACATTTAGACATAACGGCCCAAGTGTACAAATGTTCATAAATGACTGTCTTCCTAGACACTGAAAAAGAAACTAAATGCTTATAGACTAAGCCAACTGCATGTTGGAAAAGTTGGAAATGCTCTTACATAACTTGCAGAAATTCTGTGAGACAAGATATATTACTCTTACTGAAAAAACCTGGTCTTAGATAGGTTAATAACTTGCCTGTTAGCTTACACTTAGAAGACAGACATACCAGACATTGTGTCCATTCATTTAAACTATTGTGGGATTTTTTTATAGTTACCACTCAGGTCTAAATAGCAAAGCATAAGCTTATAATAGTGTTGTGGATTTCAATGAAGATATATTGTGTTACCAAGTCCTCAGATAGACCTATCTCATTTAACTCCAGTAAATACCTGATAAACATTTGGCCTTTGACATTCATTATATTCTTGTGTGTTCAACTTCTGTTTAAAGTAATATTTTTGTGAGTTTTCTACTAGTCTTCAATGAAATGCATTTAGGGTTGAGACAGCTTCGGGTATTACAGTCACTGAGTGAACCACCCTCCCTTTCACAACCAGGCTTCTCAGGAAGACACCAATGCTTCTGCCTCCCTGCTGCAGTGCACATCTTGACACCTAAGCTTGACTTCTAGTCCAAACCTCCCTGAAAGTTATCTTGGTTGAGACAATTAATTGTATGTCAATACCTATCACCACTTCTTACACGGGGTATCAGAACTCATGGTTTTCAGCAAGCACATGGCTGACCAAAATAAATAGTTCATTTTAAAAACAATTTTGTGGCTAAACTTAGTTGCCAGTAGGATGCAGGCAAATGTATCATATGGCGCCATTTAGGATTCATGCTTAGACGACCCGGGCATAAGCCTTTTAGCTCCTTGTCAGTTTTTACCCTTTCTCCCATGCTTCCCCTAAAAGGAAGATGTGAGCACTGGCGTCACCCCTGTCAGTTCGAACCAGGAGGAATTAGAGCCACACCCTAAAGACAACAGAGCAATAAACTGGAATAATTTTCCCAGAAGCTTCAGTAAGGCAGTGTCGCTATTACTGGACTGCTTTCTCTGGATTTTTAAGGCCGGTCGTTTATACAAGTGCTTCACTCTCTATTGCTTATGACTGAGCATAATTCTAAATGCTATACAACCATGATCTTTATGTCTGAGCCTACAGGGCAACAATACACTCACCACTGCATTGGTTGACAGTAATAGGAACAGTAGGAACAACATGAAATTCACCATAGACATTCCTAGATCCCTATTATGTCTGGTAAGTAATGTCACGTCCCTTAATTTCAGCGTTACTTGTGAATAGGGGATAATAACTTCCTCCAAAATGTTGCAAGGAACCAACCAAATACAACCTGTGGTTTCTACAACATTCTTGTACCCATTTTCACAATACATAAGTCATTTAGGGTTATAGATTGTTACACATTTGACTTTAAAATGCCTCAAACCTGAATATTTCTTTTAGTCTTAACTGCTCCCTGAATTAATGAACATTCTGGCTGCCTTCAAATACAATTACTGTTCGATGGATGAAAGGATTAAAAAATGCAGCTCATATGTACAAAGGAAGGAGTACTATTCAGACATAAGAAGAATGAAACCCTATCCTTTGTGACAGTGCAGATGGAACTGAAGATTATGTTAAGCTAAATAAGCCAGATATAAAAAGACTAGTCTGGCCTCGCTCACATGTGCAATCCAAGACAGCTGATCTCCACCAGTGGGGGTTCCCAGACACGGAAAGAGAAGGGTGGGGTGGTGAAGAGAGGTTGCCTGGTGGGGACTAAGTCACAGTCACAGCCTCATAACAAGTTCTGAGATGCTACTGCATGTTCAGGTGACTGTAAATAACAACCATGGAGCATAGATTTCAGAGTTAGAAAAAGGATATAAAATTCTTCACCCCAAAAGAAATGATACATATTGGAGGAAACAAAGATGATTAACCAGCTCCAAGTATTGCACAACATATACGTGTATGAAAATATAACATGGTTACATAGTGACTCCCATAATAATGTCTAATATTCATATTTTATGTTTAAGTTCGTAAGTACATAAAAAAGAACTTTAAACAAAGAATAAAAATGGCTTAAATGTATTCTGCCTTTCATTATTTCTAAATTCATCCTTGTTTCCTATTCAGTTTTAAGACAATGGGTAGGAGACACGTTTATTCTCACTGGTCATTTTAACTGTACAAAGTAACATCTCAATAAACAGCTCCCTGTGTCCTGTCCTTCTTAGGAGAGCACTACTGCAGCGATGAGTCCTTTCTACTGCCACCTAATGAAAGGTCGATTTCTCTCTTATCTGTAGCAGTCACCTCATAACAGGCCCTTGTCCTTTGCCGAGTTCAGTTGTAAAGTCAGTTATGCTCCTTGTTGAGAATTAGTTATTCTACTCCATACTCTTATAGTCTAATAATAAATGGAATAAATAAGACAGATTCCGAGTTCTCTGAAGTGATTGTAGTTGACTCTATAGCATCTCTGCCAATCAATCAGATATGCTGTTCTGATTTTAAAAGATGATCAGATTGAGCTGACAAGGAGTTTTTGAATAATGTGACAACTGTCCATTGTTTTCTTGGTTAACTTCGCAGATGGAGGGGTTTGCAGGGGTGTACCTTTTTTATTATGCAAATGCTAGTTTTTTACCACAATATTGGCTCTTTCCTACCCCCGTATTTAGTGTAGGTCTAAACAAATTATGATGGAAACTAAGTTAATCTCTGGTGCCTCTTGCTTTCCTGTTCTAGATCAGTTTTCTCTTTGGTATAGTATTGTTCCCTCTTCTTATGCCAGCAAGGGAGACTGTGTCCCACAGAGATACAGGCAGTAGTGACGTGTGCTGCCTGAGGTGTTTCCAACCAGGAGGCACTGGATTGACATCTCTTCACTTCTGGGCTCTGATCATCTACAGATTATATATAATAGGAAAGAATCACCAAAGTTAGTTGGCATCTATTTTCACTACCCCAAAATGGTCCTCTTCTCAGATCCCCAGGAGATAACAAATAAATAGAGGTAACCTTGACTCCATTAAAATCCCAGTGTTCCTTTTGTAACTAGAGAGTAACCATTTTAAACTAAACATACAAGCACACTTAAAGTTAAAAAATGAATTGCTATATCAATGAAACGCCTATTCAAGAGTAAAATTTTACATGACAAAATATCAAATTATTTTTCCCTCTCAATCTAACTATAAGAAAATGGCCCTCATGATTCTTCTATTAATATTGTCTTTATAGGACAATTTTTTCTATTCTCTTTGAGTAACTTTTCAAGTTGTATTTCATTTTATTTATTGATTTGTGATTTGCTATAGTATTGCTCCCTTTCTTATTCCATAGCTTATTCATAACCTTTCTCCCTTTGCTTTGCTATGGCATCTACTTGTGCACTTCAATAATTTGGTGTAGATCTTTTGTTTTCATTTTTAGATATTGACACCTTCTCACATTCACAATCAGGTCATTATACTCTGATCACACGACTTCTTCACTTAAGGAAATCTCTACTGGAGTTGAAGTTTTAGTTAATTTCACAAATATTCAGAGAAATTTCTAAAACTTTCAACTAGCAATCAGTTTCACTCTGAGACAAAAAATACCACACGAAAATCAAATATATCAAAAATGCCTAACACAAAGGAAAATATTTCCACCCAATTCTTTGGGAAAGTATCAGATTAAAAAAATGTACTTTCTCTGTTCACTTTCTTCATTGAATCTTCAGGACAATCTTTGGTCAGGTCTAACAAAAACAATAAGCCATTTGAACAATGTATATTCTATTAAAATTGAAAAAATATATATTTAAAATATTATTTGCATGTATTTTATTACCTCTTCCCCTAAACATCAATGTGCCTTTCTAATGTAATCCACTCTACTTAATATATCATCTTGATACTGCCCATATTTTAGTGTTACTCAAATAGCTCTTATGCCTTTCAATGTGAGCAAAATTTGACCCTCCTTTGCCATCTATTGCAATGATAAAATAAAATATAATTACATTGAAGGACATGAAGAATGAGTTCTATTTTACCCTGCCAACAGCTTCATCATATCTGGGCTGTCAAACGTACAATTAGGAGCAAACCATAAAAGCATTAGACTAATTAAAGCTTGTCCTGAGGAAACTATGCCTGTGAGACAGTGATCAGGTCTGTTAGGTCAATTTACAAACAAAACAAAACAAGACTAAACAAAGCAAGCTCAGCTGAGGAAAAGAAACTGTCCATAGTCTTGTTCTTCAGTTGTTGTAAATGCAGCCTCCAAGTAAGATAAGCTATTCTCATTGTGTAAGTTTGAAACAGCCTTTTCTAAACTACCTAAGTATCATGCAGGAAGAGAAAAAAAGAGAACAAAGAGAAAACATGAAACAGATGACTACGGACTGGGAAACAAGACATTTAGTTTCCAGTATATACTTAGTTTGTCCACAATATGATTTATAACATGCAGTAAGATAATTGCTATAAACATCTTACATATATTAGACGCACTCTGCATTTCCTGCTTGCTAGGAGCCGCACTGAAATCTAAGATAGCTTAATAATGTTCAAAAGATTAACCAAAAAGATCACAATGAAACACAACAACAGAGTAATTACTATTCAGTAGGGAGCACAGTGAAGGGATTTTTCTCTAGCTGTAATCAGTTTATAATTACGGCCCTGCAAACAAGGCAACACAGAAAGAAACAGCAAGAAACTCCTAGTCAGCTTTCATGTCGTAGATTTACGGCAGCTTCGAGCTCTTTGTCTCCACCACCCCGACAGGTAACGGGGTCTCCGCAGCTCTGGGGCAGAGGCTCCACTCGTCAGACCAACATGCAGATGCGCAGGTTAATGTTCCTCGGGGCCATTTTCTTTTTAAAAATGTTAAAACCCCATAGAGCATGACAAATAACAGATTTAAAATATAAATAACTAAAGCTCAGCATCAGGCAAAAGGAGTTTCTTGTTTGTCAGTGACAAATAACAAGCCTGAAGAAATATGAAAAACGCTCTCCCTAAAGTAGAAGGATATTATCTGCTATCAGGACGTGTTAAAATCGTGTCATTCTAGTGGAACGGAAAGTACAAGTTGCTTCTGCTCATCCCACTATTTACTCTTTCTATACAGGGACTTTCCAGATGAGCTTTGCGAGGCAGGTTATGTCAGGTAGACTCGGAGATTAATATATCTGGAAAAGGACAAAAATGAAAACTCTCTTTTAATTTCTTTCAGGGTTGAATCACTAAACTGTTTCCCCAGCTAGCAGTGCTCAAGATGGAATCCAACCACTTCTTTAATTCCGAAACAAGCCTGTGTGAGAACATATCTCAAAAGACATTGTAATGACAGTCTACTTAAAAAAATTAAATACAAAGTATAGGCCTAGGTGTTTATTAAAATTTCTTGTCACTAAATATATACGCTAACACACTAGTTTCTAAGGATAAATTTACCTTCACCTGGCTTCTTGAAGACAGAACAGACATTCACATACACACCACTTTTAATTAAATGTTGGAACTCTACTTGTGCATTAACACTCATTCATATTGGTATATTAAGATGCTGTGTTAGCATTTTATTTACGTTTCCTTAAGGACTAAGTCCTAAAGGTGAGTCAGCTGACTTCCTCCAATTGTGCCAAGGTAGGCAGAGGGGAAAGAGGTATTTGCCAGATCAGGGACCTCCCCTGGAGGGAGCACTGCGTCAATGGTAGCGGGAACATGCGGTAAGAGCACTGCAGAGTCCAAACAGGTGGAGGCGAACGAGAAAGAGCCTCAGGAGGATGCAGGCAGCAACACCTGATGGTTCGTAGGTGGACGAGCTGAGCTCTGTGCAGAATAACTTGCCCTGAGTGCCACAGGCTGCCTGCTGGCTGGTGAGACTGCAAAATGTGTCAGATGCTTTTCCGGTAGGGGAGTGAAGGGGAAATGTGACATCCTCACTAACTCTTTGAGACCGCCAGGGTGCCATTTGATAAACGAGAGTGCTGGAGTCCTACATGGAGTCTAAGCATCTGCTGGAATAAATGTTCATCCTCGGGGCCTGCTTGTGAGCGGAGCGTATTACCCCATTCCCTGTAGAATAACGACTTCCACCTCTTGTACATGTGGTTGTTCAGAGACAGAGACAGAGAGACAAAAAAACACAAAGACAAAGACACTGAGACCTACTCAGGAATAAAACAAGTTCTTAAGATACCTCTTAATAATATTGCACTGCTTCATTCTTCCTTGAGAAAAGAAGATTTAGGTTGAGGTTTTGTGCTTAGATAATTAAGTATCTTCTTGCGGCCCCCTTTCTTTTCCACTTTTACTCTCTGACTTGCATTCACAACACGTAACTTTTTTGAGAGTTAACTATTATCTTTCCACTTTCTGCACAATATTCAAACTTGAAATGCAAAGCATTGTCTGCATTGTCTCACGAGGCAACCTTCCCAGATTGGATTTTTTTTTCAAGTCCTCCATAACCAGGGAGGCTGCCAACTTGAAGTGGTGACTCACACTTTGAATTCTGCATGAATCCAAGCACAGAGTAGAGGAAGGAGCACTTTTTTTTTCTCCTTGCTCAGGAGTTTTGGAGGAGAAACTGACTTGTAATACATAGTGCCAGGGTGCCCAGGACTGTGTTCAAAAGTACAGGCCTCAAAAGATCTAAGTATTTTGCTCATAGAATATAATTTGTAGCCAATTGTGAAAGACGAAAATTAACCTCTTGGGCACAACTGGTGAGTAAAAGCACCATAGGAATGGATAACTGAATTCCATAAAAATAAAATTCATCTGTGAAGGAGATAAACATCAATTTTATTTTATTTCTTTTTTTTTTTTTTTTGGCGGTACTGGGGATCGAACTCAGGACCTTGCGCTTGCTAGGCAGGCGCTTATTCCACTGAGCTATATCCCCAGCCCCAAACATCAGTTTTAATCAGACTATTAATCACTATCCTAAAATTAACACGTAGCTGCAGGAAAACAGGTTTTCTGGAGAGACGGAGACAGATGCTGACTAGGCCACCTGAGCGTTCTCAGAGCCGCCTTGTTGCAAATGCGAGCTTGCTGACACTGTTTGCCTCAAAACTTTAGCAGTATTTGGTGTTTGTAAATGTGCTTGCAAAGAAAATTCACAGATTATGAGTGAAATTTTCCCTAAGAGTGATTTAAAAGCCCTGTGGCACATGTACAATGCTCTTATTCTGGTGTCTGAGAGGCAGTACTGGGAGGGGCAAGGCCGAGGGCCCGTGATACCTCCCAGGAATGGAATCTATGTGAGGCCAGGAGGAGGTCTCATGTTGCTCCAGTCCTGGGCGGCCTCTTCACATCTCATCACTATCTGTTTTTTTATGGGAATTTAAAGGACTTCAGAGTGAATAGCAATGTTCTCTTTCAATCAAAACCCATTGCTCTTGGAAACCCACAGTTAGCACAGCAGTATTTAACCCATGGTTGGCACTGTGCGATCCCCATATTGCCAACTGCATCATCGTTCTCACAGGGAACCTAAAGAAGTCATCTCTCAGGTCCCGCCCCAGCTCTGCTAACTCAGACACTCTTGGCTGGGGCCCAAGAACCTGGATGTTACCAAAGCGATTCAGACACACCTTTAGATTTGAAGGTCACTGGCTTAAACTCTGAACAATTAGTTGCAGTTACTCTGCATTACTCTCAGCTTTAATCATTCAAAGATTTGAACCTTGTCATTTCCCAACTTTACACCACAGCAGCCCCTACCATTCAAGAGGTTTCAATTGCACACATGGACAGCTCTAGAAAATAAATCCACTTTTTCATTTGGAAAGCAAGAGGTCCTCTGCAAAGGTTAGCAGGTTTCTACCCCATCTGTGTCATGAATAGCGGAGTCACTCTAAGTTGCTGCAGTGACCACGGGGAACAAGACAACCAGGCTTTTGAAGATCTCTGAACATTTTCCACTCTCCAACATGGTGAATGCTCACAGTGCACGCCCACTTCTGTTCAGGCCCCTGCTGTCCTGCCCCTCGGCAACGAAAGGTGCAGGTTCTTACTAATCCCTTTTCTCGTCTTCTTCCCTACTGAAGTCCACACTAAAGAGCTCGCATCATATTCATCCCTGAAAAACAATTTAGCTGACAGAGCACTCTTTCATGCCTGAACTAATCCCTCCAAACCTTCATTTCCCTTCCAGAGATAGAAGACAGCTAGACGAGGGTCCACAGTCCCCTTTCCTGCTGTGTGAAGTTTTTTTAATGACAGTTTTCCTATAGCTTGTTTTCAAGTCTTCACTTATTTGTTTTCTTTTCTCTATTTGTGATTAGAAAGTGCCCTGTTTTTCCTACTGCCTCTCTGATCAACTCTAAAAAAGGAACAGCTTCCTTGGAAAGAGCTACCCAACCACTGTGCTTTCATATTATTTTGCATGGCTTTGTCCATTCTAATAAGAGACAGTTATGATACAGAAGCAAAGGCACTGCAGGTGAGAAGGTGCACATTTAAGTTACAATTGGAGCACTTCCAAACATTCTGCTACAAAGCACTAAGAACTCTGAGCTGGAGCTCCTGATCTGGTAAAAGGATTAGTAACTACCCTTGCGTGAAATATTTCACAACAGTCTTCATTAGGCCAAATCTTTAAAATGCATGTGAAGTCACTGTGACCACTTGAAAGATCTATGTGAACCCCAGTTAGTAGTGTCTGCAAGAGTTTACTAGAATCTAAGTTACAAAACATACACATCTAGGACTTGGGAGCACTCACAGGGACACTGGGTTTTAGTCTATAGAATCACAACTTTGCAGCTTAGACAGTTTAATCCCATTGATTAGCTAATAAATGTCAGCAATGAAAAGCAAGTGGTGATTGCTCTATTTTGCAAAAAGAGTTCTAAGCAGAGACACTTAGAAATATGCCCTGAGTCATTTCCATATTAGGGGGGAAAATGAAATAAAAGGAGTAATATACCAAAAACAACACTAACTAAAAGTACCAGGTAAAGAGACTCGGTGTTAGTGATCACGGATGAAAATGACTACCGACACCAGACAGGCTTCTTGGCTAATGCACAGCGCTACAATTCATTATGAGAAGTAATCACACTCGGAAGGGGTCACTGTGGATCACTAAGGGCAGTAGAGATTTCCATCCATTTAAGTAAGCCTTGAAAATAAAGCACAATATTTACTTCCCTGTGTTTACCTCTAGTCTTAGGAAAAATATTGATTAAGAACTCACCAAAACCAAGAGGTTAAAATAAGACAGAACGCTTCTGTTCTCTTTATGACCGAAATCACATAAGAAATGAAAAAACAGCCCTTGGCACTAGCAGTGTTAATTATCTACATTATTTTTCCTGGTATACAATCTTAAAAAAAATCAGTCTGTTAACCTTGTAAAGTGCATTCTCACAGACATTTTGCTCAGCATGAGTTTACAGCCAATTCCAAATTATGTCAATTCCCCAGGTTTACAGTCTTCAAAGGTCGTTTCCTCCAGTTACTGAAGATTAGAGACCTGAGAGAATACAGTCCTTAAAGTGAACACACTGTCATCACAAAGACCTCATTTTCCAATTCAGAAGATACTCTGAATTTTATATTACAAAAGAAATGAAAGCAAACAAAAGAACACAATCTATATTGATTTTTAATATTCTCCTGTAAACCATCTTCTTAATCCATATTATTTATTCTAATAAAATAAATGCTTTTCATTTTTAACCAGTGCATTATACTATGCTTTGAGGTTTTATTATTCTGAGACTTTTAATATCATAAAAGCAAAATAATGCTACTTCAGAGGAAGGATGAAGAGGCCAAGAGAAAAGGGGAGAAGGGGGAGCAAGAGGAGGAAGAAGGGAATAAAGCAAGAAGAGGAGAAGGAAGGTGAGAAAGAAATAGGGGAGAGGAAGGAACAGGAGGAAGAGGAAGAGGAGAAAGGCAAAGAGAATGAAGAGGAGGAAGCGGGAGGAGGGAGAATATCCGTGCTTGCTAACGTGTCCTGAGACAGGATCTGTCAAAGTGTGCTCCACAAGCCTCCAGCACCCGGAATTAACGAGGGTGCTCATGGAAGCTCTTCAACTCTACCCTAATGGGTTACACAGCAGGGAAATTTGGAAGGTGCATTTTTGTGGACACTGTCGATGGCTGTGGACAGGACAACTTAAAACACTGTTAACAGTCTGACCAGTGGTTTCCACTTCCATTGCAAATCGTCC
This sequence comes from Dinomys branickii, assembly GCA_004027595.1. Lineage (NCBI taxonomy): Eukaryota > Metazoa > Chordata > Mammalia > Rodentia > Dinomyidae > Dinomys > Dinomys branickii. The sequence continues at coordinate 94,164 of PVLD010001813.1, forward strand.
TCACTTGGGTAGTTTATGAAAATACCAATGGCTGCCAGATCTCATCTTAGAACAATTAAATCAGAATTTATGGTCCACGAATAAGGTTGTCAGATAAATGCAGAATGAAGTTATTTAACATACTTATGCTAAAACATTATTATTGTTCATCTGAAATTTATATTTAACTAGATAGTCTATATTTTAATTTATTAAATCAGGCCACCTAAGTGCTGGGGCCCAAGCAAAAGATTTTCTATTCTTTACTTTAGGAGTCAGCTGGACAACTGGGATTGAGGAAATTGACTCTAGACTTGGGTTCTAAAGAGATTGGGCTACATCACTTCATATAAACACTGAGGCAGCACAGGCAGAGTTGAGATCGTTTAGGACAAAGCCAGCGAGCAAAGTTAATCATTCCTTGCACCTTGACTATTTCCTATACTTCCATTTTTTCCCAGAACTTCACAGGAATCCACTGGACTTAAACTCAGTACATAATAAATGAAAGATATCAGCATAAAAATTATGGAATTATATCTTTTAAACTGATATGTGTATATATTTCTAGGGTACAGTATGATAATTTAATACATGGACACAATGCATAATGAGGCAGGGTAATCATGTCCTCATATATTTAACTCCTCAAATATTTATCACTTTTATGAGTTTTGAAACTTCACACTCTTCTAGTTATTTTGAAATATCAGTTCTTACATATGATATTCTACTATTGCACTGTAGAACAATATCTACTGATAAATAAACTAGAACAGTATCTTTTAAGCATTTTGTTCTCTTAGAAACACTTATAAACAAGGACTTCCAAAATATTGGTTCCATAAGCATCTAGATTTTTTTATAACTGGTAAACAGGTTTCTGTATTCACAAATCCCTCTCCCTGGTTTCCCACTAGGAGAGGCATTGTAGAATAGCCCCTTTCTCAGTCACGTTCACTCTTTGCCTTGGAGCATTAATAAGGTCACAAGACATTAATAGTATTTTCTCCTCAGGAAAAGGGTGGGAACCTATAAACATTACTTGATGTTGTCCAAGGAACACGCACCCAGATGAAATTAACACAGACACAAAACCATTCACAGCTTTATACAGTAAGGGAGAAGATTAAAGTTTCTCAGTAAAATTAGAACAAAAGACTGATAAGTGAACCGAACATTTCTGGAATGGTAAAGTTGTCCCAGAAAATTCATCCCACATTTCAAACATTGATATAATGTACAAATAATTTACAATACAACTTAAATATATCATGAAGGTAACGACATTTTATTACTTTAAAGAATTTCAACTTACAAGTGCCCTCAACATGAAGGAGTTAAAATTTTTAAATCTGAAATGTAAACAAAGCTGAATTCTAATCAGATGACAGGTTTTGGAGTGACTAGATAAAGTTCAGCAAGAATGTATCTTTGTTATGCACATTTTTAACTAAAGAAGAACAGAGGCAAATTAATCAGTATGGAAAGACGTACACCCATTTTAATATTTATTTCTCATGATTGATTCCTATTCACATAGCCCAAGTATCATAGCAACATATCATATGTTGGGATGTCATCATCTTGTCCCTCATAAAAGAATGAAATCTGAAAGTAATCTAGGTATGTATTAGTGCTGCTCCACATTTGGTAATTTTTAACCCAATGCTTCAAGACGTGGCATTTATCAAGGAGGGAGATACAATGACAAACAGATGATTTAAATGACTTTCACTGAATTGGGCCCATGAAAATAAAGACACAATGGGCAGGCAGGTCATCACACTGACCTACATGTCTCTGAGGATTTCGAAAAATTTAATGAGGCAGTCCTAATGCCCATTTATCATGGTTCATAGCAAATTAATTCCCCTAATAACAGACTGACTAATAGAAATCTACTAATTTAGTGTTTATGCACCAAATTCTTGGAAATTAAAAATAAACCATGTAAGGAATGCCACTTCAGTTGAAGTTCACAGTGTTATAGGAGGGCCCTCAGCCTCTGTGAATGCAAGGCCTTTGGTAGAGATTCTCCTGCCAAAGTGCTCTTCATCAGGACTAACTCTCTTGGATACTATTTTCATTACTACTGAATAAATATCACCATTTCCAAAAGCATTTTGGAGGGTGTGCTAGAGTTTGTCACAATTCTAGACACTATTAAACTCTTGCCCTGAGTTCGCCATCTTGTCTCTGTTCAGAGCAATAACATCTGAGCTGCCAAATTTGATACATAAAAATGCAGGATGCCCAGTTAAATTTAAATTTCAGGAAGGCAGTTCTCTAATGTCTCTCAACAAGTGGGAGGAACTAATCGAATAGTTTAAAATTATAATTCATTTACTAAAAATAAAAAGCTCAAATTGAACTCAAGCACATAAATAGTCATTAAATGTGTGACTGTCCCAACTCCACCTTCTGATGATTTGCCATTCATTGTTTTTTATTAAAAAAAGGTAAAATGCAATTTCATAACAAGATAATAGAAGAATAACAATACTTAATACATTCCATAGTGTCATCTTCAAAGCAGCTGCTCAGAGTATAAGATACAGGCATAAAAATTCTCCAGTCAATATTAGTACGAAGCTTCCTTTTCAATGACCTAAGAGACACTAACTATGACTAACTTGTATTTTTTCTCCCTTTTCCCTTCCTTCCTTTCTCTGTTTCCCCATCCAAGTTCCCTTTAAACAATTTCTTCCCATTATGCAGTATCTACTGCACATTTTAGACCTTATCTACTCTTTCAATTTCTCACACCAGGGAGACAATATGATATTTACACATGTGGGTCTGATTTATTTCACTTATGAGTATGGTCTCAAGTTGCATCTATTTACCTACAAAAGTCTCAAGTTTAGCCTTCTTTATGGCTGAGTAGTACTCCATTGTACAAAAGTACCTATTATCTATTCCTCAGTTGATGGGCACTTTGTTTGTTGCCAAGATTTAGCTATTACAAAATGTGCTACTATAAACATGGGTGCACATATATTGCTGTGGTATGATGTTATTAATTCTTCTGGAAAATAACCAGAAGGGAAACAGCTGGGTTGCATGGCACCTCTAATCCTGGCTTTTTAGAAATCTCCATACTGATTTACACAGTGGTTGCACCAGTCTACACTCCCACCAGCAGTGGAGAAGAGCTTGCTCTTCCCTGCAGCCTCTCCGGCATTTATTAGTGGTTCATTTCTTGATAATATCCATGCTTTTTGGAGTGAGATGGAATGTCAGTGTTGGTTTAATTTGCACCATGAATAACCAATCATGTTGAACATTTCTTCATATATTTATTGGCCATTTGTATTTCTTCAACTTTGAAGTGTGTATTGATCTCAGATGCCAAATTTTGGATTGGGTTTTTAAACTGGGGAATCTGATTTTGTTCAGTTCTTTATATGTTCTAGATATAAGTCCTTTGAGGGACAATTGGCTATACTCTTCTTACACTCTGTGGATCATCTTCTCACTCTGCTGGTGATTTTATTGATGTGCAAAAGCTTTTAAATTAGATTAGATAACAGTTGTTGATTCTCTGAGTATTTCTCATGCAGTTTGGGTTTTGTTCATGAAGTCTCTGTTTATCCCTGTATCTTCAAGGTTTCTACCTACTTTCTCTTCCAGTAGATTTAGTGTTTCTGTTTTAATATTTAGATCTTTGATCCATTTTTACTTTAGTTTAGTCCATGGTGATAGATACAATATAGTTTTAGTCTTTGACATGCAGAGAGCCAGTTTGTCCAGCACTATTTATTAAAAGGCTATCTTTCTTCCAGTGAACATATTTGTTCCCTTTGTCAAAGACAAGGTGGCTGAGTGTCTTTGTAGTGTTTCTGCAGCTCCTAATCTGTTCCACTGATCCTCAGGTCTGTGTTTTTCTTTTGTCAGTCTTATACTGATTTTATCATTTTGTAATATAATTTATTTTTTTATTTATTTTAAAAATAGAAAGAAAACATTAACAGACAGACATCCATTTACAAAATAGCATAAGAACAACACAAGCAAATACAGAGTTACAGACAAACTACTGGGAAATTATCAATGGTTGTCATATTATATATTGATATCTTCAAAGTGCCTTCTCAGGAGAACAAATAGAGACATGCAAGATTGATTAAATAATTAATCATTAACTGTTCCTTTCAGTAAAGCAATAGAAGTCAGTAGTTCAACTGTATTAGCTATCCTGTATATACATACATACATAATTTCCCTTTATACATACATAATTGCCCTTTCTTTCCTTTCTCTTTTCACTCACCCCAGTTGCTCTTTACTTTTGAGCATGTTACTTTCAGTTCACAATGTCTATCATACCTCCTAATTTTTATTCACTCTTTCAAGTTCTTACACTAGTGAGACAATACGTTACTTACACATGGAGGTCTTGTTTATTCCACTTATGAATGTGGTCTTTAGTTGTGACCATTTATCTGTAAAAGCCTTGAGTTTATCTTCTTTATAGCTGAGTAACATTCCTTTATATAGAAGTACCACAATTTTTTTATCCAGTCCTCAGTGGATGGACATTTGGATTGCTTCCACAATTTAGCAATTACAAATTGTGTTGCTATAAACATGAGTGCACATATATCACTGTGATATGATGTTTTCAGAACTTCTTGGAAAATACCCAGAAGGGGATTGGCTGGGATGAATGGGACTTCCAGACCTAGTTTGCTGAGGAATCTCCAGAATGATTTGTACAGTGGTTTCACCAATCTGCATTCACACCAGCAGTGGACAAGTGTTCCTATTTCTCCACTGCCTCACCAGCATTTGTTATTGGTTGATTTCTTAATGCTAGCCATTCTTACTGGGGTGAGATGAAATCCCAGTGTTATTTTAATTTGCATTTCTTGAATGACTAATGATGTTGAACATGTTCTCATGTACTTATTTGCCATTTGTGTTTCTTTATCTGAGAAATGTGTGTTCATCTCAGATGCCAATTTTTGGATTGGGTCTTTGAACTGGGGGGGGGGCTGGTGTTTTTTAATTCTTTATATGTTCTAGATAGAACACTTTGTCTAAGGGACAGCCAGCTAAAATTTTTTCCCAGTTTGTGGGTTTTCTTTTTACTCTGTTAGTGATTTCTTTACATGTGCAAAAACTTTTCAGTAGGATGAGATCCCAGTTGTTGATTCTTTGAAATATTTCCCGTGCAGTTTGGTTTTTGTTCATGAACTCTCTCCCCACTCTATGTATTCAAGATTTTTATCTAATTTCTCTTCCAATAGATTTAGTGTTTCTGTTGCAATGTTGACATGTGTGATCCATTTTGACTTCAGTTTGGTGCATGGCGATAGACTTGGGTCTATTTTCAGTCTTTGGCAGGTGGCAAACCAATTTTTCCAGCACCATTTATTAAACATGCTATTTCTTCCAGTGAGTTTGTTTGGCCCCTTTGTCAAAGATTAGGTGGCTGAGTGTGTTTGTGGTTGTGCTTGCATCTTCCAGTCTGTTCCATTGATCCTCTGGTCTGCTTTTTAGCCAGTACCAGGTTGATTTTATTACAGTAGCTTTGTAGTATAATTTCAGGTCAGGGATTGTGATTCCACCTGACTTATCTTTGTTGCCCAGGATTTCTTTCACTATTCTGAGTCTCTTCTGGTTCCAAATGAAATTAAGGAATATTTTCTCTAGATGTCTGAGATATGCTAATGGTAGTTTAATGGGGATTGCATTGACTCTGTACAACAATTTTGGCAGTATAGCTATTTTGACAATGTTGGTTCTTCCAATCCATGAGCAAGATATGTTTTTCCATTTATTGAAATCTTCTTTGACCTGATTTTTCAGAGATTATTTCTGATATGATCTCTTTTATGGCCTGATGGAGTTGTTTCTTACTTCCATTGCGATCATTTCAGCAATTTCAGTTGTATGTTTACCAAGTTCTGCTATGTCGATGTCTCCTGGACTTATTCTGTGTGGGGTGGAGTTCTGAGATTCTGTTTTAGTCCTTCGCCTTGTCATGTGTGATGCTGGAGGCAGAACACTCAACCACCCTCTTCTCTGGCAGCTCAGCAAAGGTTGCCAGTGGCCCTAGTTTTCCTGGAGGTCAGGCCTACTCCTGTGTCTGCTGGGATGTTCTCCTTCATCTGGGATCTTCTGGTAGATAGTGAAGTGTACCTAGTTCCCCCAGGTCTTAGATGTGAACTGTGATATCAGTTGATGGCAGACTCTGATCTAGTGGCCCCTTGCAGTTCAGGGCATGTGTATGAGCCAGAAGTGGGCTGCACTGGTGGTGCAATGATGGATCAGTAATCCTGTGACCCTAAGCAGGTCAGGGCATAGGCAAAACCTAGATACAATTTGCAAAGTCCAGTTTGTGAAGTACCTGATTCTGTGTGTCCAGGCAGCTCAGGGAGATCATAGGATCCTGATGTGGGCTGCACTTCCATGATCAGGGATCACCTGTGTCTGAGACCTCCAGAAGGTCAGGGCACAAGGAAAGCCCAGACACAAACTGCAGTGAAAGCAGTTTGTGCACCCCCTACACTAGTACCCCTGCAGCCAGGGTACGTGCAGGGAGGGCCTAAATGCAAACCCTGGCATTAGCGGCTCCTGGGCCTTCTCAGTGAGGACCCCCTGTCTGCACCAGGCTCATGGAGGGCAGGGACTGAAACTGTAATGGTGGCAGGGTCATGGGTCGCCTGCTCTGCCCCCAGGAATTAGATGGAAAGTGCCTGGTTCTCCGGGCTCTCTGCTGTGAACCATGTTGTTAGCAGGTCACGGACCACCTGATTCTGCAACTCCAGTCAGTTCAGGCTGTGCAAAGGAGCCAGCTGTGGGCTGTGCTGGTGGTGATCAGGGACCGCCTGTGTCTGAGACCTCCAGAATGTCAGGCACAAGTACAGCCCAGACATAAACTGCAATGATAGCAGTTCATGCACCCCCTACCCTAGTATCCCCATGGCCCAGGGTACAAGCAGGGAGGGCCCAAACGCAAACCACAGTGTTAGCAGCTCCTAGGCCTTTGTGAGTGAGGACTGCCTGTCCTCACCAGGTGCATGGGGGTGCTGAGACTTTGGTATAATATAATTTAAAGTCAGCGTTTCTGATGACTCCTGCCTTGCCTTTGTCACCCAGGATTGTCTTTGCTATTCTAGGTCTCTTCTATTTCCAAATGCATTTTAGGAAACTTTTCTCTAGTTCTGTGAGGTATGTTAATGGTATTTTAATTGAGATTGCATTAAATCTGCATAACAGTTTTGGGAGTGTGGCCATTTGCACAATATTGATTCTTCCCATCCATAAACAAGGTATATTTTTCCATGTCCTACTATCTTCTTTGATCTCTTTTTTCAGAGTACTATAATTTTCAGTGTATAGATATCTTACTTCGTTTGTTAGGTTGACATATAAGTATTTCATTTTATTGGACATTATTGTGAAAGATGTAGCTTCCCTAATTTCTCTCTCAGTGAGTGTTGTTTGTATACAGGAATGCTATTGATTTTTGAGTGTTGACTTTATATCCAACTACCCAACTGAATTTGGTTATGAACTATAGGAGTCTTTTGGTGGAGTTTTTGGAGTTCTCTGTGTAGAGTATCATGTCATCTGTGAATAATGATAATTTAATTTCTTCCTTTATTATCCTTATTCCTTTTATTTCTCTCCCTTATCTAATTGGTCTGGTTACTGTTAGCAGAACTATGTTAAAATGGGAGTGGTGTTTATAGACATCCTTGTCTTGCTCCTGATTTTAGAATGAAAACTCTCAGTTTTTGTCCATTTAATATGATATTGGCTGTTGGATTGTCACAGATGGCCTTTTATCAGGAAAAGGCCATCTATTGAGCTAAAGTCCATCAATTTCTGATTTTCTGTAGGGTTTTAGTCAGGGTAATTATCCCTGCGTTTTTCTGGGTTCCTGTTGCATGGAGTATTATTTTCTAGCCTTTAAATTTCAGTATATGAGGACTTTTTGAGTTAGATGTGTTTCTTTTACACAGCATATTTTGGAGCTTGTTTCTAAATCCATTCTGCTAGTCTTTTTCTTTTGATTGGCAAATTGAGACCATTTATATTGATGATTATAACTGATATGATTTGGCTTATCCTTGCCATATTATTTTCCTGCTGTAGATTCCTTATTTTTTTTTCCCTCTGTTTAATTGCTTTCCTTGAGTGGTGGTTTCTTTCTGTTGGCATTCTTGGAATTGTGATCATTTTTCTCTCTTTCTAGAATATCTTTCAGTACTCTGTTCAGTTGGTTTAGTGGCCATGAATTTCTTCAGTTGTTCTTTGCCATGAAAATATCTCATTTCTCCATTAATTTTGAAAGATAGTTTTATAGGTTATATCAATCTAGGTTGGAATTTGTTTCTTTTCAAGACTTGAAATACTTCACTCCAAGCTCTTCTTGACTTCAGGGTTTCTGTTGAGAAGTCAGCCATGATTCTAATGGGCCTTCTTTATAGGTGATCTGTTTGTTTTCTCTAACAGTTTTTAATACTCTGTTCTTGTGCTGAATTTCTGGGATCTTGATTATTACATGTCTGAGTGAAGATTTATTTTGGTCATAGCTATTTGAGTTCTATATGCCTCACTTAACTGTATGTCAGATTCTGCTTTTACTTCTGCAAATAGTCTCTTTATATCATTTTGTGTTGACTTCTGCTTTCTCCTATCAATCTTATATTGTTTTTCATTGCATTGTCTTGCAGCTGTTGAATTATTTGCTTAGTCTTTGTTATTTTAGAGAGACCTTTCTATCTGTGGTTGTTAGCTGTGGTCTTGCCTTCAAGGTCTGAAAGTTTACCTTTGTTCCATTCAAGTAATTTTTGCTAGACTTCAATGAATTTTTTAATTTCCTGGATATCTTTTTGACTCTGTTTCATGTACTGTTTCTTTCCTATATTGTTCATTCAATGTTTGCATCATTTTCCTATGATCCTCTGTATTTTCATCTTTACTCTAGATTTTCTGAGCAATACCTTCATTATGGTTGTCATATCATTTTTTAACCTCAGAGATTCTTTCTGATCTGCTTTGCTCTATAGCCCCATGGATTTGTGTTTCTTTACTTTGGTTTCTGTTATTTCCAAAATTTCAGGTTGTTTCTTCCATTTTCCTCTATTTTGATATCTCCTGGACTATTTCTGGAGGGGCCAAAGGTCTGAGATTGCATTTTGCTTCTGTGTCTTTTTGTTTTCTATTTCAAAATTTTCTATTTTGTTTTCTGTGTGGATCCTTGTAAGTTTTTGTAGTAGGTAGCTACATCACTAGCATCAAGGCCTCTCTAGGAACAATCTGTTCTTTGGGAAACCTTCAAGGTGTAGAAGGTTCTCAGTTTGTGTTTGTTCTAAGATACTACCTTCCCAAATAATTAAAAGTGGGATTTTGCTATCTGTTTGGATCAGTCCCTAGTCCTTTTGTGTTGGACTTTTTTGAAGTTATTACTCCAGAGTTTCCCAGTATTAAGGAAGGGTGAACAACTTATGACACCTAAGCTTATGACACCTTATCTTATGACACCTAAGCTAAAAGACTATAGTTAGCAAGAATAATAGCATCAAGTAGAGTCTAGAAACTGACAACCTGTGGTAATTGTTAATGTTGTACCTTAAACTATAGGAGCAAAATCTACAGTTCTATAATATAACCAATCATAAATTAAGAGCTTCTATGTGAAGTATTTCCCCTTGGTAGAGTAGCTTTTACCCTGTGGTGGGGAAATTTAAGAATAGTGGATAAAATCAAGATAACTGAAAAGGAATTAGAAGAGAGGCTGGAGAACAAAGGATGACCATGCAAGTTTTGAGAAACTAGAGAAGGGTGCAGAAAAGAAAGAATGAAGGAGTAAGCAAGGGATTATCTGAATTTGGTCTCTGGGTTTGGGGGATGGGATTAGTGTTCTACAGCTGGAGATCTCCCCAGTCATTTAGAACAGAGAAAAAAAGTAAGAGAAAAGAAAAAGAAAGATAAAAATAAAAATGTAATTTAATATAACAAGAAAAAAAAAAGGTCAGTGACGCTTGCTTCTTTTCTATGTGTCTTTGTTTCCAAGCACAATGCTGGTTTACCTAACTTACCACCCGTTGGCTCATACTGTTAATGTTGCTTCAGACTTTTCCACCCCACTAGTCTCACCTGTCCATCGTGGGTACCCTACTTGTGGTCCTACTGTGTAGTTTGCATTCTCCTGGTATCCTGGTCCCACTGATGTAGGGGAAAGGAGCCTATTACCTGGATTCTTCCCGCTGGGCTGGTTGCTGAGTTTCAGGATGTAGGGGGGAGGAGTCAGTGCCATTCATTATGTATTGAGATATTTATGATTTATATTTTTCATAGCTTTTTTGTCAATAGAAAGGTTAGGTTTTAATTAGCTGAATATCTTAATTTTTATAAATACTTCATCTGTGTTGTGATTAGCATTAGGAAAGATGGCTTAAATAGAATGGCCTAAGAACATCATTTGTGTTTTATCATCTATTTTGTAAAATTTTTATATTGAATACAGAAGTAAAAGAACAGTATCACATACTGTTTAAAAATTATTTTTTAAATATGTAGTCCCAAATAAGCATTCCAACTCTGTTTAATTTTTTTATTTAAAAAATCACATTTTGATTCCTCTAAATATCAAGTCATGCTCCATGGCCCATGAATATATACATCAGGACTACAGCCATCAGTGTGCAAATTTATCCATAACTTGCAAGTAACAGAACTGAAAGACTGCTCCAATTTGAAGTCTACTGAAAATGCTCTGAAGCTAAAACCTTTCACTCTATCAAGCATGGATTTATTCATGATTTTTGACGTTAAGAGACTTAGGAGAAAAGTACTGAAAAACTGAAAGGTCTAATCATTGAATAAAACCTACTAGAACATGAAATTCTCTCCCAGAATCCATAACTAGCACTAAGATAGTGTAAAACAACAAAGGAACTTAAAATGTGCTGTCCCCTGACTTCCTCCTTAAATAGCAACATGAACTTCTGCTCGGCTGGAGTTTGATACTATCTAAAGATGCATTTCTATTTCCCTATTAAAAATAAGATCAAGGAGACCACAAATACTAGATGAGCTTATTATAGAAGTACCATCAACAGAATCTGAAAAGATTCCACTTTGTCTTCCTTGGGGATAAATTAATATCCCCAGAAAAGTACAAGAAGCAATTATATAAAAGACACTATGATGCCCCAAATTCTTTATTAAAGAAAGTCTCAGAGTTCTTTTCCAGCTTTATACCATACCAAGTCTACAACCTTGAATGCTTCATGGACTATACTGGGATTAATATCTTTTGAATATTTTCTTACACTGTGTAGTATACACTAACTTCCTATCAGCAAAGACAACAACCAAGAACAGATCCAAAGCTTCTAACTAGTGATTAAGGAAAAAGATTTTGGTGCTTGCATTTCATGAAGTAGGACAAAAACATTAGGAAAGTGATATGAAAAATACAGATACAGGTAAATTAGTTTGGAAATTTAAGGCAAACTTGGTAAAATATGAGCATTTTCCTTTACTTTGGGAAAAACAGCCTTGGCCCCTAACTAATAGAGTACCTGTATAGAAAATTTAAAAATCTTACTTCAACAAATATAAGAAGCTGACTCCTCACATGCAAGATGAAGGTTCAGTTCCTCCTACCCCAACACATTAGCAAGGGCAGATGATTGGCATTTGGCCTGGAAGTCAGAAACAGGACCTCAGAGGATAAAGCTGTTGTAAGAAGCCTTAACTATGGGCTAAGATGGAAAGGGCTGGTAAGAATCAGGAAGAACCCAGTGATGACAGTTGGGTGTAAAAGTTCAGAGGCAAGACCCGTGTGGTGCTGCTGGAAAACATTCTAGAAACTTTTAGTAGCGAGCTTTGGGGAGTCATAAGGAGCCACAAGTACAGAAGGACTAAAAATGCCATGACAATGACATTAGACACTTGACTGCCTTAGTACCTTAAGTGTGACCTGTGAGCCAGTAACATCAACATCATATGGAAACCTAGTGAAATGCAGATTCTCAGAACCCACCCCAGATCTCTTCAGTCACATTCTGCATTTTGACAGGATCCACACAGGTTTCTTATCCACACAGATATCACAGAACCATTTGTCTAGTATTTCATTGAATCACCTGCTACCACAGCTAAAGGTGAGCTCGAAAATTCCCATTTCAGTGAAATGCCAAATGAGACAAATGAAAGGATGGAAAATGCCAACCAGTAGTTCAGGGACTCTAAGAAGAAGAAGAAGAAGAAGAAGAAGAAGAAGAAGAAGAAGAAGAAGAAGAAGCAGAAGAAGAAGAAGAAGCAGAAGAAGCAGAAGAAGGGGGAGGGGGAGGGGCAGGAGGAGGGGGAAGAGAGGAGGAGGAGGAGGAGGAGGAGGAGGAGGAGGAGGAGGAAGCAGAGAAGAAGACGATGACGACCATGGATGTAAGCGAAGGGGAATAGACTGCAGCCTGTCCAGCTACAATAACAATAATACAGAGCTGATTATATCAATATAAACATAGTTAGCCAAGCCAACTTTCAATATCTCTAATTCCCAACTTTGCATAGAGATACATAAGAGAGAAGGTGTCAAGAATCCCTCCTTGCGAAAGTCATATGATGAATAATGACACTTCAGTCAGCACTTATTTTCATACATAATGGTGCCATGAAACTATTAATGAAGCTGAAAAGTTCCTACCACCTTATGTTGTCATAATTAGGGAGACAGTACAATATCATAGCACACAGCATTTCTCACATGTTTGCAGAGATGTCAGTGTAAACAAACCTATTGAGCTGCCAGTCTTGTGAAAATACAGTGCAAACTATTAACTATGGTACATGATACTTGATATTGATAATAAATGACTACTAATGGTTTATGTATTTATGGTATTTTTAATAATTGCTTTTGCATGAATTCTCTCTACTTGAAAACAAAAGCTTACTCTGAAATAGTATGCAGTTCTATGCTGCCAGGAGCCTCCAACATCTCATGTTTATGTCTTGGTTGCATGAAGAGGCCATGCCCAGTGATTGTCCCACATCATCTAGGTCTTCACAAATACTTGTACACTCCCTCATGCTCACAAAATGATGAAATCTTCCATCACTACATTTCTAAGAACACGTGCCCATCATTTAAAAAGGGTGACTACAATTATACTTGGGAAATTCATGCGCTAAGTACCTCCATCCCATCTTCCTCCACCCCTGGATGCAGGAAGCAGATTCCCAGGCTGAGGTGCTGAGCTAGTAGTTCCTAGAGCATTGCTCATGCAGAGTACAGAGAACATTGCTAGGCATTACAGTAGCTATGAATTTGGTTACTGTTGACTGTGCCTCTTTCCCTATGCAATCTTTTCCATCTAGGCTGGGTTTCTTCAGCTCATTAAGACTATTAAGAACCTGAGACAGGTCTGGACTTGAAGTAAACCAGCCTCACACCGCATAAGCTGTCATCTCCTCCTTTGCAATCCAAGGAAAGAAAAGCCAGGCAAGGAGACATGCGCTGTAATGCCTCCTTAAAACATATAGTTAGAACTGGAACGCTCACCTCACTTTACAAAAGCATAAAACATAGACATCCTCTTTTCAAATTCAGAGAAATAGCTATCCTCAAACACAAACTGAATTTCAAAGTGTTTCTTGTTTTTTTCTTTTTTTTAGATGATGACAATGACGACAACGATGCCTAATGCTGCTGAAGATACTTTCCCTTGGCAAATTACTTTGTGGTACCTTAAAAGGCCATAAGCTCTATGAATCTCATCATATCCTAATGCATTGCTTTGCACAGACCCAGGAAGGAGACCAGCCTCGCATCCATCAAAGTGCCCTTCCTAATGCAGTCTGGGTTCCCTCTCGAAGTCCCTCATCTGCACACTGCTCAGCCGTCCTTCTCACTTTCTGCTATGAAAGCAATGCCTTTAGTAGGTTTTCTATTTTGCTCATTTAAACATTTATAAGTGTAATGCAGCCATGCTCCAGTTCATCAATAGTAATTCTTCTTATATTTAATGACAGAGAAATGTGGAGCCCTAAATAGTGAGCTAATGCTTTTGTCTCTCTCGCAATGTGCTGATTTGTTTCTCTGGCCAGCCTCTGAGCTTGCTGCTCACTCCAATCCAACTGCCACTGAGCGTGGTCTGTACCCAGGGGCATGAGGCTAAGCAGCATAACACACTCTCTCTGGTCTTCGACATGGTGTCTCAGCCAGTGATTTGGGAGGAAAAGTGTAGTCCTTTTCTCAAACATACGACAAAATAAATTCTAAATGACAGTTCTGATTTTAAAATGTATCTTTCAAAAGGTGCTAATGTTACCTTACATGAGAACTTTTTAAAGCATGATACCAAATCACATACCTTAAAGAAACTATCTGATATATTTAACTAAATAAAAATATAAGACTTGTGAAATGCAAATGAGTCATATTATCAATAATAGTGAAAGATAAATAAATATGTGAGGCAAAAATTTGTAACATCTAGAATCCTAATATTATATATAGAAAAAAAGCTGTTTAACATAAAATATAGGGGACATAGTTGAAACAAATGTTTTACATGTTAATGGCAAAGGTTATAAAAGAGAACCTCAGAAAACGTAGTCAAGTAATATGCATAGGAAAAGTGTTCAGCGTCATCAGTGTCAAACCAATATAAGTGAAAGCCAGGCTATAACACTGCACTTCTTACCTGTTCCTACTCCATTTATCTGTAGCGGGAGTATAAGTAGACCTACTGAAAATAAAGACTTCAAAAATTTGTATATGTTTTATTTAGTAAGGTTATTTTTAGAAAGATATTTAATTAGATGTAAAACTGTTGTTTATTAAAGCAACTAACAATATGGAATATATATATAGATATATAGATATGAACACTTTGTGACCATGAGGACTTATGATCTAGACCTAGAAAATGTTAACATAACACATCATGATGCTCATGATATACTTCTCTATTAAAAAACAGGTGAATGCTCATTGTTAAAATTTATTTTGTGGAAAATGAAAATGATGATAAATATCTGTGTAGGGTATTAAAATACTTAACATTACCATCCAAGTGGTCTTTAATAGGTTAATAAAGAAAATTTTCTGTATTATATAATTTTCAATTTGGGTATGAATCAGTTATTTTAATACATGCTGATTATAAGTAAAAATAAATAAGTATTTCTAATTTGGAGAGGAGTAGGGAGAGTAATGAGCTGGTACAAGAATATTCAAAAGGGGGTCACTCTCTTAGCAAAAAGCTAAGAAAAAGAGCCTGTTCAGTCACCATTGCCAGTGATCAAAGACAAAAGGTAACTACAGTGGTGATCTCTCTTTCGCTCTGCAGCAGTGCTATCTATCTCTTTTGCTCTGCATAGGAGCTCAGTGCTTGACACTTTCTCAACTACAGGAGGACACAGAAATAGTTAAACATCAACATGAGACACATTGGGTTTCTATCAAGTGAGAGTTTCCTAATGGTTCATTTAGCTAACATCAGCAGTGTGTGCCAATCTATTATTTATGTGAGATTTCAGAGGACTGTGATAACTCTGCTTTTCTTGCTATGTTAGAAGAACTTTTTAATTGATGAATAAAAGTTGTATATGTTGGTGATGCATAGCATAATGTTTTGATATATGTATACATTAGGGAAGACACATTTTTTAGGTTACAGCACTTAGAAAATCTACTTGATCAGCAGCTTTTAAGTAGAAAATACATTTTCATTAGCTATAGTTTTGATGTACATCTCTTGGATATATTTCTCCAAAATGAAATTTTACATCATTTGGCCAACATTTCTCTATTACCCATGTCTAGTAACCACCCTTCTACTCTCCGCTTCTAGGAGTGCAATTTTTTAAGATTCTACATGAGTGAGAGCATGTAGTATTTGTGCTTCTGTGCCTGGATTTTTCTACCAACCTAAGTGTCCATCAGTGAGTGAATGGATGAAGATATACGTATAGATAGATAGATAGATTCTTAAAATATATGGGATATCATATATATCACATATGTCCTATATAAAATGTGTATATAATATATACCAAATATCCTACATACCAAATATCATATATATCAAATGTCATATATATTGCCAGAAAAAAGAAGAAAAACCTGTTATTTCTGTCAACATGAATGACCCGGAAGACATCACATTAAATATGCTGGAAGAATGTTTTGGGGTGGTACTGAGTGGTGAGCTCAGGGCCTTCACACTAAGCTAGGTCCTTAGCCTTTTGTTATTTTTTTATTTTGTGACAGAGTTTCATGAAGTTGTCCAGGATCTGCCTGAGCCTGAGACAATCCTGCCTTAGCCTCTTAGAGTGCTTGAGTTACAGGAGTGCACATCCGCACTCAATTATCCCTCCGGCCAGCTTTTGTGTTCGGCCTGCAGAATACTTGCAGGACATCAGTCCTCACTACGCCTATCTTCCCTGAGAGCTGCAGCATAAATGATATGATCAACAGAATGTGATACAAGCCAGAGTAAAATCACGAGATTAAAAAATTTAGGTTAGAATATGTAAACTTTCAGTGAAAATCACAATGAATGTAACACAGACTATGACAAAGAATATAATGGAGACCGTGACCACCTGCTTCAAGGAAGAAGGCTGTGCATTCAAATAATCGCAGCGTCACATGAATTCGACCTCTGGTTATGAGCCATCAACCCGTTGAAGAGCTATAGATTTCCAGGTAGTATTTCCAAGCACAGGATTTATCAG
Source organism: Dinomys branickii (assembly GCA_004027595.1). Lineage (NCBI taxonomy): Eukaryota > Metazoa > Chordata > Mammalia > Rodentia > Dinomyidae > Dinomys > Dinomys branickii. The sequence goes on from PVLD010001813.1 coordinate 110,856, forward strand.
ACTCCAGAAAGAGATCCAGGTGGATTTCATAGATGGTGGTCAAAGATACAGTTTTCCCAAGTCAGCTAAATTCAAATCTCTTGAGTAAATTTGTTTTCCTGGTTCCACTGAGACTCAAAATTATTTTGACTTTTCACTGTGAATGTCTGGAGTGTTGCGACATCTTTCTCTTTAAGACTCCTTCCTAAAGCACAGACCCTTAGATGGTAAGGACCCTGGAACCTTGTATCTGCAGTTCAGAGAAACGTCCAGCAGATGGCAACGTTGGCTTATTGAGAAATTTCCCAGCAACAGGTCTTTGGGCAAAGGCTTAGGGTACCCCTACTCCCCGCAAGGTCTAGATTAATTCTTTTTAAGTGTAAAAGCTATTTATGACTTAGTGAGAAAGAGAAACTTCTATTAATAAACATATAAAGTGTTTTTGAAAGTGATTGGAAATGAGTACATTTTCAAATTAAAATCAAAGTTGAAAAAATCTATAGGTATTTTCAGGGGTTGTAGTTAGCTGATATTTTTAACTAAATTTTTGGCAAATATAATAAGAATTTATATTTTTCTATATCTTCAGAGGTGGCCTTAGTTGCCTTTCTTCTAGTCCTGCATATTCTAGCTAGTGTGAGAATTAAGCATGACCCTCACAGCCAAGTAAACTGATGTCCTTAATTACCACTAAGTGAAGGCGATAAACACAGTGGTCAAGAGCTCTGGCCCTGGAGTCAAAAGAGCCAGGGGCTTCAAGTGTTTGCCCTTTACATGAGCTGATTATTTAATCTTGTTTAACCTAAGTGTTCTCATCTGTAAGATGGTGTTAACAATATACCTTCCTTGCCAGATTAAATGAGAACAATGTTCTAAGCCAAAAAACCCATGCCCAGAACAGTAAGCTGTCGTTCATGTTCTCAGTTATCATCACTTATAATATGCTCTTCACTGAGCACCTTTGCCTCTGTCAGATTTTTCAATGAACTCATCACAGGAATAGTTAGCCCATCACAGCTTCCAGCCCTACTCACAAAGGTCCCAGGACAAGGTTGCCACATTGGCAAAAAAGACTTGGTTTTCCTTTTTCAGCAGATCTCACCCTCATCTCTCACTGTGCTATAGGGCTGCATCTTTGCAGTTACAGCTCTCAGCACACTGGGCTGTCCACCAACCGCACAGCTTTCTCTGCAACTTCCTGGAAAATTACTATTTTATTCTTCCCTCATCCCTGTCTCATAGTTTAAGGAAATCTTTTGCTTAGCAGCATCACTTCTTTCAGGTAATCTTCCCAAACATAACCAAGACTTACTCAAGGGACATGGTACAATCATTTAATTTCTATAACTCACCTTCAACTGTTCCATTTCATTTTCTCTTTCCTTAGTTTATTCTGTCCTAACTAGGCAGATTATACGGCCAGTGGAAGCAAACATACCATTAACCTGTGGCCTCAGAACACTGTGTGAAGAACCTAGCTTCCGTGGCCCCCACCTGCCCTTCATCTCCTCTCCTTCTGCCTGCCCCTGTCTTTCTCTCATGGCCTCAGTTTAAAGGCAAACTGGTTATAATTCCACTTCAAAACCCATTCAGCAAAGATGCCTGCTTTTCTCCTCATTGTGCATGGGCTGTTCTGTTCTAGTCTGCTTTGTAGCCTCACCGTGACCCTTTCTGTAAGGCTACAGAACAGCAACTGTACTGATAGCTAAATTGCCTCTTTTTGTTTATAACAAGGGAGACGAGATGACATAGTCTAGCTCTAGCTTCCATTAAGGTCTGCCCTATCAACACTGAAGCTTGTTAATACGTTGTAGGTCTTCTAGAATCTTAACCACAATTATACTGCTCTGTTGTAATTACTATAACTGAAACCCTGCACCCTCCATCCAATATGTGAATGAACGAAGGGGTGAATGAATGAATTAATGAATGGTGAGTGAAATTTCTCGCCAGACGGTGGTTCATCAATAGCTGATACTCTACATGAACTTATTATGATGCCCTTTTCATGTAAGAGCTTGAGTCTACAAACAGCAATGGGCAGACAATAAATGATGATAGAATTTTAGCTTACCACCCAGTATCAAGTGACTTAGGAAGCCAAACTATAACATCTGTAGGCAACAGCTCAGAAAGATTAGAATTTGACCCAAATCAGCAATTGCCAGCTCGTCCCTGCTCTACTTCCAAGTGAAAATCAACAAGAGAAAGCCAAAGATGCTCCCCAAAGCCTATCACATGCAATGACTTACCTCTAGTTAGCTGTTCTCCAGCTTCTCCAGACCAACAATGTTGTCAGAGTGTATCTGGATCTGTCACTATCGTACCTTTCCCATGAATGTATGAGTCTCTGGTAAGTGTAAGTGATGGTGTTCGATGCTCCCCTGTGACACGCTCCGAACAAATACCTCTACTTGTTCTCATTTGCATTCCTTTGTTATTTGCACAGTACTCCTGGGGGTTCCAATGAGATGCAGTCCTCATTACCCATTGCTACTGGCCATAGGTTTCATCCGTTTCAGTGCCCATGGAGATCCCATGTGTCTTGTTGCTCGTGGCTGGTTGAGTCCATGTAGATGTTACAAATTGGCATAAAACCTGAACTTGGCTCTCTTTTCATTGAGTCCCTTGGCTGTTTATCCCTAGTAAGCTACACAGATCTTCTTAGAGATTTTTGTTTGACTTCCTCAACTGTTCATTTCTATTCATTCCTTTTGCTTTCTTTTGTGTTTCTGTTTGTGCTAGTCTGTCCTAAAGTGTCATCATAAGAAGGGGAACCACAGGGCAGAAAAGAGGTAGCAGTCTTGTAAACCTGCTGTCCATGCTGGCCTCAATGACTGGGGAAATATTTGTTCTTAGTGAGCCAACTTCCACACAAACAAACGTTGCCATGAGCCACCCATGAAACTGGGTGAGTATTTGCTTCTATTTCCATTATTTGTCCTGAGTGGCATGGATGCAGAGAGGATGTGCCTACCCCTGGATGCACAGCATCAACTCTACATTTTTACTTTTAGGTAGTCAATTCTTTGGACTCCTGAGACATTGTATATCTGCACAGATATCACTCTTAACTAGCCTTCATCAGGTCATTAAATATAAGTCTTCTCCTCCAAAAAACAAAACAAAACAAAACACAAAACAAACTACTACTTCTTTTACATATCTTCACTACTGTGCTAATTCTTGAGCATATCCTTGTAAAATGGAACATGCTCACCAAATACTGTATTTGAGTCTTCAAAGTTCAGTCTGAAGAACATTTAACTTGAGCAAAATTGTTCATTTGAGAGGCACCTTACAAAAGAAAGAGAATAAGACCTCTCAGACCCAATGGATACATTTTTTCTACTGATGTACTCCAACTGAAAACCTCATTAAAAATCAACTTCACTAGAAGATCCTTTGGCTAAAGTAGCAAACATCTTTAGAAAGTTAAGCAACGATAAGCAAAGCTCATTTTCTTAGTGAGTCCTCCGCTCCTGTCCTCCAGCTGAGCCCTGTGTTGGGTTTTGCTCTTCCCACTTCATTAATATCTTTCTCTTCTGCTCTCCTTTGTCTCCTCCCCACTCTTGTCCTCAATGAGACCTTTTCCAAATCATTCTCCTTAGACCCTAAGATGTCAATTATCTCTAAGGACCTATTTTTCCCAGACTTGGGTATAAAAGCAACTCTAGAATTTAAAGCTTATATCTGAACTAAATTAAAGGCTATCATTAAAGATTTTCTAAACCCGGAAAAGATCAGCAGACACTCATAGAAGAGTTTACAGTTATTTTGAGTGCATACTTGACCTGTATAAACTTAAGACACATATTAAGTGGAAACTCAGATGCTAAATCCTAGATAGTAAATAGTGATTAGACTAACTCAAAAGTTCCTCTTTTCACAATAAGTGTGAAGTTTCAGAAAGAACTCAAACAGTAGAGCAAAGTCCTATACCTGAAACATTTCCAGTGATGATTGATTTGACCATCACTTAATCACACAAATAAGTGAAAGAGAGCAAACTGCAGAACTGGAAAGATGGAAAAATTCTTTTCAGTCATATTTGGAACTTAGAGAAGGTGTTGATGTACACTGACCTTCAATATAATATTTTCAGTGAAATTACACCTGAGATTGGAGAATTGATTAGAAACAGAATTTAAAAGGAAAGAGAAAGTGGAATGGGGACAAGTAGAAAAGAAGAAAGGGAAAAGGAAAAGTAGATAAATACATGCATATACACACACGATAGTTAAGATAGTTATACTACTAATTGCTATTAGCTCATTGAAAGAAAAGGTTTATGCTTATATTTTTATCAATTTTTCATGCCTATAGCTTTAATATGAGCAACTACTTTGAATATAACAATGTACTAACCATTGTTATGCTCCTAATTTTGTTTTTGACATTGTTTTTAATGTTTATTTTCTTTGCTTTAAAATTTTTAAAAATGGAAAGTAATCTTTTGCCTGAATTGCAGGATCCTATAGTACATTCTGAAAGAGCTTTAGAACCAGAAAAAGACAAGGCTCAAAATGAACTTACAGTTTTGCAGACCAAACAGCTATGTAGTTACTTTTTGACTGATCATCTACTGACAAGGACACTTATACATAGTAAAAGAAAAAACACAAGAAATAAAAGATCATCCCATGTTACAAAATAAATATCAAGTCTAAGAAAACTCTCTAAATTCAAACCAGTAAGACTGCTCAGAGAGAAGGGGAAACATCCAAAATCTTCCCTTAAACACTCCTGAAGAATTCACTATAATATACATTACCAACCTCTGAGCAGGTAGACCAGCTGCGCTCTCTTCAACAAACTCTGCCACTTGTGCCCAACATCTTTGGTACATCATGTGTGCCACATAGGTAGTAAGACTTTTAAATAACGCACAGATTTTTTCCCTACCTCAGTCTTGAGTAAAAAAACCTTCCTGCTCCGTGATCCCACCCTGCTAGTTTAGTGGGAACAGACTTACTTTGCAAATGGAATTGTAATGCTGAATGCAAATCAGAGGGACTATTTTGTGAGTTTGAAGAGAACTCCCTCCCTGTAGCTTGTCCCTGCTCTGGTAGCTTTGCTCACCCATTACACCCAATGCACACCCCAGAGAGAGAGCTAGGCACATGGATTAGCTTCCAACTGATTCTGGAACAAATTGCTATAAATACAGTGGATTTAGGGCATGGTGGTACACACCTGTAATCCCAACACCAGGGAGGCTGAGGCAAGAGGATCATTGCGAGTTTGAGACCAGCCTGGGCTACAAAATGAGCTCAAGGCCAGCCTGAACTTCACAGCAAGACTCTGTCTCAAAAAGACGAAAATAAAAAAGTTTGGTTCAAACAACACACATCTCTTCTTTAATATGTCTAGGAGTCGTATGTACAACATGAGTCTTATGAGTTAAAATCAAAGTGTTGCTAGAACAGAATTCCTCTTATAGAGTCAGAGAGAATCTATTGCCCTTACTTGTCTGCTTTCAGAAGCTGTTTAAATTCCTTAGTGCATAGGCCCTTTCCTTCACCTTCAAAGTGAGCATGGGGACATGTTTAAATCTCTGATTCTGATCTTCTTCTCTTAAGGATACTGACATGATTACACTAGCCCTGCTAGAGAGTCTTGTATAATTTCTTCTTTTCCAGGTCAGGTGATTAGCAAACTTTATGGCTGCAAACGTAATTCCCACCTTGCAATACAGCGTAGCATTTTCTTAGTTTCTAGAGTGTGGAAGAGGGGTGCAGTGGTATCACTCTGCTCACCAAAGCATTGTTTCTGACATTCTGTGAGTTAGTTTCCACTGACATAGGAAAAGTAACTGAGAGAGAATCTATTAAAGTTCAAATGGATTCTACCAAATACTTAACCAAACTTCCCCGATATCACTTGAAAGTAAACACAAAGGAGGAAGTCAAGCCAATGATGAAAGCTTTCTATCCAAAGGCCTTTTCATGTCTCACATTAGTCTTTGTACACAGCCATTCTGACAGTAAGAAAACCAGAAAAAGTGACAGTACTGATTTCTTCTAGATCTTAAGGCCACTGGCAAGATTATTACCCTTCACATCCCCATAGTACAAACCCAAATGTCATCCTCTCAATTCCGAATGAAGCTACATGTGTCCTGGTAAGGGATCTCTGCTCTGCCTTTTGCAGTGTGTCTCTAGCCCAGTAAAGTCAACACCTAGGGAGAGAACAAAACACCTACTTTGGCAGTTCACTAACCACTTCTCTATTTCACTTACATTCTTAAATAAGCCTTAAGGTTATAAATTTCTCTTGTGATATAACTGTCCCTTTTGATTCAGGTTCAGCACAGTGTGTAGATGACTGCTGCTTTGTTCAGAGGACAATGAAGCCTTTAAAAAAGATTCCATATATGTGCTCCTAGCTCTAGTATAAAAGCATACTACATTTTTAAAAAAATCACAATTTGTTCCAAAAGAGATCCTATTATTCAAGATATGACCCATCTATGGAAAGGGGAAACACACATTCCTGTTGGAGTATAGACTACTCAAATTTATCCTGCAACAGGGGTTTAATTGGATGAAGGATTTTTCTAGGACTGAAGTATCTCATGATATATTGACTAAGGCCAAGGTAAGAGATGCTCTCCTTTGAGAGACCAATTGTGAATACGCACCCTGAAGAAGACCAGAAATCAAACCCAAGCTTGACACATGCTACCACTATGCTGCAGCTACAGCTACAGTCCAAGAAATCTCTTTAAACACCTCCTTCCCTAGGCATTCTTGACTATTAAAAGTCCTCTAACATACCTGTGCAAAAATGATCTGCACAAAGCAAGGATTACATTCAACTTCAAGAAAAGAACTGAATGTCCACTGCTAAATACAGCCTCACCCTTGATCCAAATGCAAAGATTTGCCTTTCTCAGGGAAGTACTTACAACCACACAACTTATTAATGCTTCTCTCGGATCCATTCTCTGCTGCCCATGTGACTTCATGGCTCCTCTCACAGTAAAGATGTCACTGTTGTCTGAGAACAAGCAATACTGTTTAACCAGTTAACCTCTATGAGACTGTTAATCTCTTTTTACATTACTACTTACCTGATGCAGTTCCCTAATCCTGTCTCTTTCCTGCTCCAACTAGAAGAGCAATATTGTAATCACTTACCTAAGTTAATGATCTTTCTGTACATCACTCAGGTGTTAATACGTTGATTTCCATTGCAAACCATGGCCCAATACTACTTGCTAATAGAGTAGTCATATCTCAAGAGAGAAAATGGAAATTACCAAGCAGAATATGTTCCACTTTAAGATTTCCCTTAGAATGTAGTCTTCTAAGTTAGGCACTATCAGTTCAGGTGGCCTACTTCGTAATGCTTACTAGAGATTTTCCTTTAGCCAAAGACTACAGACTAAACCTATATACAAAGAGCAGATTGTTCTTGAACTAGTAGATAACTTGAGAATGTATGCTTTGCAACCAAAGGAATTTCTCATCTTACTGAAACTTCCATCAAAATGGACCATATGTGAAGTTACTTTTAGATGTTATAGAAACATTTAGAAAGCTGGCTGCTATAAAGGTCGAGGCTCACCCCCATGCATAAAATAAAACAGAAGTGATAAGATATGTTATTGCATATAACTCTGTTAAGGAAGCAGATTTCACCAAAGTTATCATCTTAATTAAACCCTCAAAGGATAAATCCCTGGAGGGATTCAAAGCGGCCATTATGAAATGCTAATTTTAGGCCCCTGAAAAGAAAGAATGGGAAAAAGGGTTGGTTATGCCTTTCATTAAGTTTCTGGTACTTTCAGTGAGGATGCTGAAGGTGCAAAATAATTTTAAATGATTATAAGCTAAATTTCTCTAGGAAGCTTCATGATACATGAAAATTGGTTATAATCTTAAGTCAACATTGTTGGGAAAATTTATATCCAGCTGAGGTTCTGTTCAGGTCATTTGTTATCTGACCTGAGGCAACATAATCCTGAAAGGATTATGAAGGTAGGATATGACCAGGAAAGTCAAGAAACTTTTAAATACCTCAGATGGGTTTTATCCAGCTTTTATGCTTGTGAGATTTTAATATATTTTATATTGTATGCCTATTTCCAGGATGGGTAAAAGATTTGCTTGTTAAAAAACCGTAGCCTTCACAGGCACTAAAACATTCCTTGATTATGTCCTCTGACATGTGCCATTCTAACTTTTATAACAAGTAACTAAGGCATACATTTTACATAAAATAGTATGAAAGAAATTTCTAAGATGCTGTCCTTTACTCAAGAACTACACTGCAGTTAACCCCAACACACAACTTTATTTGTTTTTTTAATTTGAATTGATATATAAAAATAAAAACTGTGCATGAGGATAATATGTAATATGTTGATATATGTACACCCAGTTTGATGTATAAATCAGGTTATACACATCTGTCTCTCCTCAAACATTTATATCTTGATGATGAAAACTTTAAAACTCCTTTCTTCCAGCTTTTTGAAATCACAGGGCATTACTGTCATCTATACTTACCCTATTTTGCAATAAAAAAAACACCTGAGCTTCCTTCCCCTAACTGTAATTTACTATGCCCTGGTCAAGCCTTCTCTACCCCTTTCTCCTTCTCACTCTGCCTGGCCTGTCACAGCCACCATTCCCCCCTCTGTTTCTATAAAGTTACCTATTTCATGAATTCCACATATGAACGGGTTCAACCACTGCTTGTCTTTCTGTACCTGACTTCTTTTGCTTAGCGTATTGACCTCCAGTCCTATTTACACCTCAAGAATAACAGGATTTCATTCTCTTCATGACTGCACAGTATTCCCTGTGTATCTGTACAACATTTTCTTTATTCACTCATCAGCTCATGGACACTTAAATTGTTTCTATTTCTTGGCTATTGTTAATACTGGCTCAATAAACATAGGAGTGCAGATGTCTCTTCAAAATACTGATTCTATGTCCTTTGTATATCTACTAGGAGCCTATCCACAATTTTACAGAAAGTTTGAATCTATGATATTCTTAAATTAAAACTGGTGATATAGTCAGAGCTCCACGAGTCTTCTTTGGAAGGACAGAGTTATTCTCACCAGCCTTTATGGCCATATGGTCCACTGCCTCAGTGACAGATAAGCAGGGCCTCTTTCCTGCCATATTAGATTCTGCCCTGTTGCACAAAGAAATAACAAACTATCATAAGAGACCCATACACTATGCTCAGACTCTTCATGAACAGGACTGATTTTTTCATTTATTCTTAGTGTCTTTCTAAGTAGCTCCTTCACCATCTTCAACTGGGAGATTCCAATTACTGGAGCAGATGTCAGGAAAAAAAAATTAACTATCCTGAAGCTTGTTGGAAAGGACCTTACCAAGTATTTTGAACTACAATGCAGCAATGAAACTCCAGGAAATCAATCATTAGGTGTTTATTCTTGACATATAATTGCAAAGAGTCTCCAAAAGGGGGTTAAAGTTGTGAGTTCTCTGATGTGCTATAGAAGTGGCCAGTTTTTAAAAGCACATGATTTGCCCAATACCATAAGAAAAAAGGATATGAACTCAAATAGTAGAAAGCTTCTGCCCACTACTTCTTACCAAAACTCCTATCTAACTCCTGTCTGGGTTTTGTATATTTATTTTGTGTTCTTGCTTGTAACAATTATTCTTATTTTTCTGTAGTCATCAGGTGCTATCAACTCATTTACATCTTTTGTGTTTATTGTAATTGTTAAATCAGAATATACTCATTCTTGTGCCATTTTTATTCTCCTAAATGGTAGCCATTTTCATTAATATTATAGACTGCTCTATTTGTCACCCATACCAGATCTCTTAAAAATAACCCTAAGTAACGACACCCAAAATGACACCATATAATATTGTAGTTACTGGCATTTCCACTACATGGACAATTGAGTTTAAATAAATCAATCTGCAACTATTCTATTGTTCACGTACAAAGAAAAAACAACCGTTACCACCTTTTGATCATATTCTAGGTAATTCTAAATTGAATTCCATAATCTTCCCTGGATAATGAGCCAACTATTTGATAATTAATAGATATTAATAGATTCAAATAGAAACCCTAGATGGTGTAAGACAATAGTTCCAACCTCAACTTCATAACAAGAATCTTTTGGGGTTTCCATGACTCACCTTTTGGCAATACTAGGTACAACCTCCTTTGTGACCATGATGTCTGGTGCTGTTGCCTCTGACTAATATTCATGAACTTTAGAAATAATACTAAGACTTTTCTGCATACAGAGACTTTAATTCTAATAAATCACCAAGACTGGAAATTCCATCTAAACACAAGTTCCAAAATGAGGCAGCCCTTGATCATTCAGACATTCTACCTGAGAGAAGTACTGACTCATTGTTAATGGGAACAATCAAAACAGCATTCCCAGTGGTAAGAGTTATATGTGTAGAAAAGACTAAGAAATCTACCACTAACTCTAATAAAAGTTACTGACAATATTTGCCTTAGACAGCATGCACACCAGTCACAATTCATTGTCAGCCATACAGTCTCATTGGCTCAGACTCCTTGTTGGATAGTCATGGCAGTTATGTGTGCCACAGCTAATACTCCTTGCTGTACATGAATCAGTGAAGCAGGCAAAGCCCAATAGACTATACTCAGTCTCAAGAAAAAGCTACCTGAACCCCAAAGGAGATCATCATGCTATGTGGAATCTGTTCTTATCTGAGTTGGGTATTTCTGGTTCCTGGTTGAAGTGTCTGGACACAAACTTTGTAACACAGACTATTAATTGTTCTTCTTTCTGTCGTGATCTTGATGCTGGTTTGCTGTTTCCTGTCTAGTCTTAAAGGCTTTTGTACAGCTATTCTCTCCTCACAAGGGAGCTATGATAATACAGTAACAAAACTGGCAAGATCTTGGCATGTAGATATATGGCAACAACTGAACAATCTCTCAAGAATGAAGAGGTAGATTGTAGGCTTTAATCAATTGGTTAACCTCTCCTCACAAGTAAGAGCATTACCCAAAGGAGGGCCAGAGGGACTAAATGTACAACAGACTATAGCTGAACCAAGTTGACAGTAGAACTTTAACCCCAAATTTCTGGACAAATCCACTTCAGCATGATTCCCTATTTTGTCCTTATTTTAATACTGGGCAAATGAGAAAAGCCAAATATGCTCCCCAAACCAAATAAATAAAATGTCCCATTTCTAGTGAGCCTAATTTCAGCTTGCTTATGCTGATAATATATAATAAAAGCACACCTAGATCCTTTGCTTTCTGTCTTTTTTTTTTTTTTTTTTTTTTGCGGTACTGGGGATTGAACTCAGGACCTTGTGCTTGCCAGGCAAGCACTTATTCCACTGAGCTATATCCCCAGCTGCTTTCTGTCTTTCTCAAGTATAATGGCTTCCTATTTTCTGTTTGTCTGTGAGTATCTAACAAATTCATATGGAGGTGGCTGCAGTTGTAACAAACTAAACAGTTGTTATTTGGGTGATCTTCATTTATTTTTCCCACACTTATCCACTGTCTTCAGGCCGCTCAGCATGGTAAACTCTACCAAATGTACTGATAATGTGGAAAAGGGAATGTAACTTAGTTATCACCATTCAGAATATGCCTAAACTTGGAGAAGTTCAATCATATCACTGTCTTAGTTTTCACTTCTGAAAACTGATGTTAATATAATTAACTAAGTGGATGGGGTATAATGGTTGGATGTGGTATAATATGGAGCACACTGATCAATGCCCCATATGGCCGGGAAGAAGTGACAATCATGACAATGATGATGGGGGGGTGACAATTTCTTGTAATTAGTATGTTCTCAATTTTCACAGTAACTGTATCTTGCCTTTGGCAACTCTACAGGGACCAAAGTGATGACAGGAAGCTCTATGTAATATATATATATATATATATATATATATATATATATATACACACATACACACACACACACACACATATATATATAATTATACAGGTATACATAATTTCAAGCATATGCAGAAGTATACAGGTAGCATAATGACCCATGAGGTACTCATCATTATGTTTCACCAATTATCTGAACTCATAGACAATCCTTTTTCATCGACATTTCCCCAATTCTCTCTTCCATTACATTTTATTATAAACAAATTTCAAATATCATTATCATTTCATTGGTGATATTTCATATGTAATATACTTAAAAATGAGAACTCTTTTTTAAAAAATATAGTCATATTCCATTAGCACCCCCTTAGAACTCAGTCTCTACTCAGTTGCTCATGTTATAAATCTAATACGTGATTACTTGGGCCATGAACCTGATATACAGCAAGAAGCTCAACACTGATTTATGTACCTCAATTGTTTCCACATATTTATGGCTGCTTTTTTCACTTTTACTCTTATTTGAAATGCTGCTCATAAAAATGAGCAGTGACTAATTGAATTACTTCTACATTATCGACAAGAAGAAGAATCTGGAATAGGCCTGAATTCTGTCCTTATTTTCACTATCTTTACTGCCTTTTATGAGTTTTCTTTACAGTTTACCTAGCTTTAGCTGTGTAATATTTACTATTTAATTCATTTCAGTACCATAAAAAGAACTACAGTAAAATAATACCACAGAGAATATGTATGAGGTTTCACTTAATCAATGCCATAAATATTCTTGCAAATATTTTCAAAATACTTACCAGTTCCCTCAGAAATAATTTACTTCAAGGATGATGAGCTTTTGCTTGTCTGATTTGTTTGTTAGGGTTAGTTTATTTATTGAGGATTATCGATGTACAGTTACCAGTAAATTTAGAAAATGTCCTGTAGGCTGCATATTTACAAAAAGTCCTTTCCCATCATTAATCGTCCTCTCAACACATCCTGACCACTTTTGCCATCATCGGTTTTGAGCAGTTGATTTCCAGAAGCAGACATTTGAGGGCAGTATGAGAAGGGGAGGTTGTTTAAGCACCCCTGTTTTTATGAGTCAATAACTCACCTCGATGAAAAAGACAATTTCATGAAGGTAAGTATACTGTCCTTTTAAAAGGGTGAAGAGAAAATATCTTACATTCATTCTAGGTAGATCATTACATTTTTTTCTTTTTCTTTCTTTTGTGGCATTTTATTTTCCCAAACTGTACTAACTATGATTTTAAAAGACTAAAAATTTCACAAGCCTTATAGGAATAAAACCCAATTGGAATCAAAGGTAATTCAACTAATAAATTATTGCACAAAAATCTTACGCTTTTCTTGGAAATAGCAAAAATAACTAAACAAAATTTTAAAATTTTTAAATAAAATTTTGAAATAAAGAGAAATTTTTTCCAGCTAGAAAAAGAATGGTAAAGGAAAAAAGAATCTTCTATGAAAAGCATGACATATTTAAATTCTTAATGGAAAAAATATTCGTCAAATGTAATATTAATAGAAATATCTCATTTTTGCCTGTCAAACAGTAAAATTGGCTTTTAGATGAGGTATTTGCTCTCCATATTATCTTTAAAAATATAACTTGAAGTCATGTGTGGAAGCACGCCCTAAAACCAATGAAATCTAAATTTAATTTTCAGTGTATTGGCTTAGAGCTTCATTATGCTCTTTAAGAGAATAACCACAGCTGTTCTGTTAAATATTTTGCCAGAAAGAAAAACCAGAATATACAACTGCAGAACACACAGATAATCTCGCCTTGTTTATTGTCTTTACATTAACTTTTAGACCCTTAGTGGCAATGCAAAATATCAAATGTCAAATCTTTTAACTATAGTAATTCCTGATGCAGTCTGCCTCAAATAAATCCTGTAAAAGGGAAGCACAGCATGTTTCTTATTGAAAATATTTCTATTTTCTCTGATAATGTGTGCATTATAAATCTACTCATAAAATTTAGAGAAAGTTGAACCTCTCACAACTGTCTCCACAGCCAACCCAATAAAAATATGTGATGCATTTGTATCCAGACATATATATATATATATATATATATATATGACAAATGCAAGCTTGTCTATAAACTGTTATAGGATCCTTTTAAAATTTAATGTATGATTGATATATTTCATGTTATATTTATGATAATTAAACTTGCCAATGAGATGAACCCAGGTAAGTAAATGTTTCTTCAGTATTAAGATACCCTTATAAGGTACGCTTTTTAACTATCTTCAAGCATAAGTAAATCATATCTAGTTATTTAGAACTCTGATAAGGAAATGATGGTAATATGGTAATGGTATATACTTAATAGCTTCCCTGGGTCATTATTGGCAGAGCCGGGGTTATACTTTTTTTTACAGATATAACTTGAAATATAACTTAATCAGCGGTTCCCTCAAAATTCAATCATTACCAACTCCTATCATTTCTACCTTCCAAGAGTCTCTCGAACGCACCCACTGTTCATCTCTCTCCAGCGGGGCTATTCTTCAGCTCTCACACAAACTGTATTTGCAGCGGCTATCTGAGACCTCTCCTGTGACGCTTAACTGAGTTAAATACATCTGTCTTCCCTGAGAGCAAATGTCTGAGTGGCTCACAGGGAGAATGTCACAATTTAGCTTCACCGTATTTGATCACGCTCGCTCTTCTCTATCTTCCTGCTCCCCACCCTCACCTATGCAGACACACACACACACACACACACACACACACACACGCACAAAGGCACCATCGTATGCTAATCCTGATGCTTCATAACTTCCCAGACACTATTCTAATATTTGAGACCACATCAGATTTCCAGATTCCTACAAATATACTCACAGAGTATTATGAATACTTATCGTGCCTATTGCTTTCTTCTAAGCTATGAATTTCATGATGTGTTATCACGTCTTAATCTTTATTTATTAATCTCCTTGATAAATATTCATCAGAGTGAAATTAATTCTAACAGACAAATCTATGTAGTATTGTAATATCCAATAAATAAGCTACAAATATTTAAATAGTCATTACATGATCTCATTTCAACTTCATTCAACTTTGTTGAGGCTTGTGGTCAAATACTGAGAAAAAATAATATTTTAGCTCATTCAATATAATAAAATAT
Source organism: Dinomys branickii (assembly GCA_004027595.1). Lineage (NCBI taxonomy): Eukaryota > Metazoa > Chordata > Mammalia > Rodentia > Dinomyidae > Dinomys > Dinomys branickii. The sequence goes on from PVLD010001813.1 coordinate 125,878, forward strand.
ATTCCAGACACATTACAGTGTAAACAGCTTGTAAAATTTGTAGAAATAGTAGAAGAAAATAAAACTAACATTTATATCATGTTGCAAGGTGAAAAGTACATTTCTAAGCGAGGATTCAAAGGCAAACATCAAGAACAAAAGCAACAACGACTTTTACAAGTTTTCCCATTTTTAAAAAAGTCTGCAGCAGTGTTAGCTAATGAACTTTTACTCATGATTAAAATGTTTCACAGCCTCAGGCCGGGGACATAGGTCAGCAACACAAGCCCCTGCCTGGAAAGCACAAAGTGTGGAGTCTGATTTCCGATACTAAAAAAAAAAAAAAAAAAAAAAAAAAAACTGTTTCACAGTCTGATATAGTATTAATATAGTCACACCTACTACTCGGTTGTCTGAAATTTCACTAGTAGATTGCAGTATTTTAATCAACTTAAATAAAATTTAAATTACATTTAATTTCATAGCCACTTGTAGTTATTGGATGTTGTTTGGAATACATAGATATTTAGGTTCAAATAAAATCCTCTACAAAAAGTAAAAATAAGAACTACAAGGTTGAAAAGAAAATATTCAAAATATGTATCTTGGTAAGTATAATATATCCTTAAAGCATAACTTAGTCCATTTCTTACAAAATCCCCTTCTGGAAATATACAATCTCATGACATACATAAGCCAAAATACAAATTGCCAATAAATTTCTGAGGCGGCTTCACCACTCACTAGTAATCAAAGAAGTGCTAATTGAAACCATATGTTGTACTATACTGACTTCTCTGGCTTCTCCTTTCCAGACCCTGCTAGGTTCAGGTCATTCCCATTAGAGCTATCAGTTCTACCTCTTCTTAACATCTTTCCTCATTGATCAATTGCTTTTACGGCACAACATGGAAAAAATCGAAACTTGGATAAATTCAAGAGTGCATGGTCTGCACTACAGAACATAACATTGAGACCTAAACCATGGCAGGGACACTGGGAACATGGCTAGGTATGGTCTCACTGTCTCACTTTCTGCACAGCCTTGTTGCCTTTTGTGTGACCTTACCAGGTGTCATGGTTTGTGTCTAGACATCCCCAAAAAGCCTCATGCGGTCGAAGGTGGTGCTTTTTCAGAGGAGGCTGAATCTAGACGGTATGATGCTGAGATTGAGGATGTGTGATTACTAAATCAGTCCACTGATTGACTTGGCATATTTGTGGGAATGGATAATACAAAGGTGCCCCCTGCATTCCAGACCCTCCGTGGGTCTGTCCTGACAGAATACAAGGGACAGAAAGAGTGCTGCAGTGGTTGCTTGTTGCTTGCTGCTTGCCATTTTACTGTTTGCTGCCTTCCGCCACCCTATCATGAACTGTTTCTCCTGATGCCCCTCTGCCATGCCACTCCACCTTGGAGCCAACTGACTCTTGACCAAAACCTCTACAAACTGTGAGCCAAATAAACCTTTCTGCCTTTAACTTTGGATGTTGGATACTTTGTCTCAGCAATGAGGAAAGTAACTGAGACCCCAGGTCTGCTTTTCTCTTCACTGGCTACTTAAATCATTTCTAATCTCTCAAATTTCCAACTCTGCATCTTCCAGCTGACTAGCAGCTGGTGGCCTTAGCTTGTATTTAACCAACAGTTAATGACCACTTGAGAAGAGTTCTCCCAGGACCACTTAGTGTAACCCATACATTCAGTAGGTCTCTGCTTACTCCTAAGGCTCTACTATTACCATAGAGGCTGTGTCCTGCCTCGGCCCTATTCCTTTACTCCTCTCACATTGGATTTCCCCTTCTGCTTTCTATACCCTCTTTCTGTTGTTATTTTATATTTCCCCACACCTAATAACCCCTCTCCTTTAAGCATTTAAATACACCCAATTCTCTCATTTTGAAAAGAAAATATAATGCAGTAGCTTAAAAAGGCTGCTTCAAATTACCAGCTCTGCCACTGACTGCTTTGTAACCCTTTTAAACTTCACTCGTGTCTCCCTCTCCTCATGGGTAGCAGTGGAGTAGCCACGGGAAAGCATCTCCCCCACGGTATAATCCTGACTGCACAATGAGAACTTTCCCGGAAAGCAGTTCTTAGAAATACTATTAACCATCTTCTCCAGTGTTGCTGTCTTTAAATTCTCCTCAGCTTCATATTCTTTCCAGCCATCCCCTATCTCTTTCCTTCCCTTCAAAGCAAAATGTTTCTTCAATTAATTTTAGACTTTTCAAAAAAGTTTAAAAGTAGTACAGAGAGTTTACTTACATCCCGTTTCCAGCTTGTGCTAGTGCACTGGATAACTTTGGAATGATCCCCACAACCAGGAGATAGATAATCACTGGTGCAAAGCTATTGAACTATAGAATTTTTTAATTTCAGTTTTCTCATTGATATCATTAGTTTCTGTTTCAGGATCCAATCTAGAACACCACATTGCGATTTGTTATTTTTTCTTAGTGTCCTGTCATCTACCACAGTCCCTTCCTTTGCCTTTCCTACTCATGCTTTCAATACTGTTGAAGAGAATTAATTGGTTATTTTGTAGAACATCTTTCAGTTTAGTTTCCAGCTGTAATTGTTTTGTGACCGAAATTTGAAAATCTCTGCATTTTGGTAAGAATACCACAGAAATGATATTCTGCCCTTGGGGCACGGTATCAAGAGATTCACATTATCAATGTCAGACAAAACCGTTATAACAACCACCTCTTCTCGCCGCCTCTTTCACCTCTTCTACCTTGCTTTCTAGTGCACTGTTCACTGGGCATCGCTCCCATGTATAAACTGCCCCTGTTGACACCGTGAACTCCGTAGTTATTCAATTTAAAAGAAACTCCTTGGGCTTTTATTTCTGCACCACAAAAGGATTCATTTGTTTGCAACCACCACAAGGTTACACTATCCTGACTTATACTAACTTCTGTGTGCTTTTCTTAGAGCCCTTTCATGGCTCATTTGGGGATACACAACTTCTAAATATTAAAGTCCTTCCTTATAACTACACGTTTTTCCTAGATAAAATCATATACCTCTCTGGTTTATGTGCAGTCCAGGGATATAGCTCAGTAGGACAAGCGCCTGCCTGGCAAGCGGAAGGTCCTGAGTTCAATTCCCAGTACGAAAACAAAAACAAAATCTGGTTTATTTGCTATCAATGTACAGACATTTACCATATTAAAATATTTAATACATTATCCTTCAACTCATATATACAACTCTATTCCAAGCTTGCATATGGGCTACCTTAGAGAAATCATAAGCTGAGAATATCTCCCATCTGTCACCACTAATACCCTAAAGTTGAGCCCTATAGCACACAGTTTACTTTACAATTCAGGAGGAGGCCTCCTCAAAAAAAAAAGAAACTTACTAACTCTTTCTAGATATCAATGCTCTTACAGTAGAGAGTAAGTCAAGAAGGTTATCTCCCATCCAAATACCTACTAAATCACTCTGGGCACAAAACCCACAAAGTAGAAAGTAATTCAAGAAGGTTATCTGTTCATTGAAATAAATTGTATTAATTCAGTCTATGATTCTATTAGATTTTTTGTTAGCTACATCACATAAGTAAGACTTACTGAACTTACAGCAAAAGAAAAAGCTCCTATTTTAATATAAATATATTGTTGCCACTATTTTCTCAGTCTTATAAATTTCCTGATAAATTTTAGGAAACATTCTATCACTCTGTTAAATGTTCTCACTCCAGTCTGATGTATTTTAAAATCCAAATGCAGCAAGTGAATTGGTCATTAAAGAAAGACAAAGTGAGCAGGCACTAGTTTGCAGCATTATGAGCCCCTGGGGCCAGACCGGCGGCATAGACCGGTAGATGTGTCTGATTCATTCCTCTCTTCTGTCCTAGTAGCTCAGTTTCATCTGAGTTCCTCATCACCAGATCAATGCAATAACATCCAACAGAAATATAATGAAAGGCACACAGGAAATTTTAGTATTTTAGTAACGACATTAAAAAAATAAAAATTAAAATTAAAAAAAAATAAAAATAGGAGAAAATAATTTTAGTAATGTACTGTGTTTAGCCCAATACAATCCAAAATATCATTTTAAAATGAAATCAACATAAACTTAATGAGGTATTGTTCATTCTAAGTGCTTCAAATCAGTGTGTGTGTTACACTTACTGCAGATCTCCATCCAGACAGCCATCTGTAAAGTGCTCATTCTGTGGCCAGTGGCTACTATACTGGATACTCCACAGGTATGGAGCATGGTACTCAGGCTAGTAGACTGTGAATGGAAGTGATATTTGCAACTTGCATTTCAGTTGGTTAAACAAAAATTACTGATATCTTCTGGGCAGCAGTTTAAGTGTTAGCCTAAAGAACGTAAGAGTTGAACAGGCAACAACAGTCAAGACTCTGGGTTTGCCTTTCTATCCACCTGCATGTTTAATAGGCATGTCTCTTCTATCTTCATCAAAACGTGATAAAAACTCAGCGAAAAACAGGAGAAACAAGATTGAGCTCTGCCACACACCACTGGAGACTCACATAATTGTGTAGCAATCAATATTAGTCAGTAGGCCTCTGGTACAGTTATTTAACTAATTGTTAGTAGGATGCTAATCTTCTTTGCTATCTTTGCACTCAGCCCACAGTTCTCCAAATGCTCTGTCACAGGACTGAGGGCTGAGGACACACTTCTTTAGCCCCATTGCCTCTACAGCACATCTCCTGATATTTCTAAAGTTGTTGCATTACTTATTAAGGAAGTAATTCACAGAAACTCATCTATGAAAATTCCTGTTTCATATTGTACCGCCCAAGCATCTGAGGACATGCTAATGACCAAATTATTGAGATGTGGCAACATGGAACTGGAGATTAGCTAAGCATTTCCAAATTTCTCATCACCAGGTAATGATGGATTTCTGTGATTTCTATACAGGATTCCAAGGAAGGAGGGCATGTGGAATACAGGGAATATACTTTAAATGTGTATTTATATAAAACAATATTTTGTTTAGAATGCATATTAAACATCAGTAAATATAGGACACCAGGAAATGCTTTTATTAATGTTTACATAAAACTGAATAAACTGATACTCATATTAGGATATTACCAGAGATTTTGCTGCTAGTATTTCTTAGATTGGGTACCTGGTCCTTTAAGTGTCTTGGATCGCTCATCCCTCAGGCAACCACCTCATGTTTTCACCTCAACCTGTGGTTATTAACAGAAGACAGACGCTGCTAAGTCTGCTCCACTTAGTGCATTGGCACGAACAAATGAAAATGTTTGTTTTTATAAAGATATCACAAGTGAAAAGAAGGAATTCAGAGTCAATGACGAATAGAAGATCAATAAATAGAACACATCTGCTCTAAAAGTCTGTTGACCCATTTCTCAGGAAGTCCTTCCTGTCCAATGACAATAGCATTCTTTCCTATCACCACCTCCTTGTTGACTGGAGAGAAAGCTCTCGAGTGCATAGAGAACACAGCACAGACCACAAAAAGGACTCGGCAGTCTGGGTCCTACATGACCCATTGGAGGGCAGCTTCTGCACTACAGATTGTGCCTTAGCCTCTAACGGTCTCTCTAGTGTCCACCACGCATCCTTTCTGTTTGTCAGATCACAATTGTGACCTTTAACAGTCTCTATCCTTAGCAGACATGATCCTCCATAACACAATGAGAAATAGAGATATTAATAAGCAAAACCAGAAACATAAGGTGTCTTATTGTTTCTTTTACCTCTCAACAACTGAGAAATATTTTTGAAGTTTTTGGTCCTTTATAAATTATTAGCAGTCCATTCTATTATCTAATTCCTTCTTAACCCGTATATAGTGGAATTAAAGCAGGCAGAGCAGTTGGCCAAAGGAAAAGGAGTGGAGTCCTCACACACCGTATCATGAGACTTTCACCAAGGGTCCGCTCCCTCAGAAACACAGTCTGAACACATCAGGACACTTGAGAGAACTTTTCACATCTGTCGCTGCATCAGAATTTATAAAACAGTCGCCCAGCGTGAGCTGAAAATGTACAAATATTCAATGAAGTATTATTTTCTTCATTACTATTGTAATAAATAGAAAACCTAAGATTTAGAGACATTGAGTTTCTTGTCCAAGGTTAAAAACCATTCAGTAGCAGGTTATCCAGAGCTCTCAGATCAATTCCGGAGTTCTTGCCACAATAGCTTCACAAGACTGCAAAAAAGCTATGCCTTTGGAAATGTACTCAAATACTGTGAAAGCCCCTAGTAAAATAAGATAATCTCAACAAGAACTAATTCTGAATTTGTATCTTCAATTGGCAATGTATGAGTTGAAACTTAAACACTGATTCTAAAAATTTGAAACTGTTACATAAGTGATGTTACTATAGGGAATATAGTTTCTTGACTATTATATATTTGAGCCATTGAACTTGTTTTCTCTTTCATTGTAAAAGGTTACATCACTAGAAATGTGATAGACTATATCCTATATTCCTTTCCAAGTGTGAAAGCCATTTGAATAATTAAGAGCAGGATTATATAACTTTATAAATCCATGTCTAACCATTTCTTGTGCACTATGTGCCAGCATCTAGTGAATCTTGGACTTGGGCTGTCATGGCTAGAACTTCAGTCATTGTCTCTCTTTTGTCCAGGTGCGAAAACACCGCCGTAGTGTGTGAGATCTTTTGTCCACATAAACTTGCATTCTGTCACAGCTATCCTCACATTAGAAACAAAGACAGTTTTGATACCAATTTCACGTTAGAATGTACATCAACCTTCTTCCGTTTTTTTTTTCTTTGAATTCATTTAAGCCATATTTAAAGCTATTGTGTATTCAGTATCTAAACTCAATTACCATCCTGCCAAAGAAAAAAGTACACATAAATATTATAAAGTTGAGGTGGAAGAACAACTTATTTTTTCTCACATTATAATTAATTTATTTGCCCACATTTTTCGCTTTGTAACCTAGACTCACGTGTAGTCAACAAACACAGCACCAGTACTAGAAATGTGTTCAGTAAGAAACTATTATAAAAAGGGGTGAGGGAGTGGCAGCAGACTGAATTTTGTTGAGAAACAAAAAGTGGGAAGAAGCATGCAATTTTCATAATTTTGTCTTATGTAAACAACTTTTTTGTTCACCGCTTTTCAGAAGCAATTTTTGAGTTGTTCCCTGGGTAACAATTGTAATTAAGAATCAAAAGCTACCACATATTTTGAATAACTTCATCACCCCGTTAATCATATTTACTGCCATTTGCTAACATGCTGTTTTAATTTCAGAAAACTCAATGACAGTTCATGAAATTTGCAGAATCCCCAGAAAATGACATAATTTTATGTTGAAGACCAAAGGGATGCTGTCAATTTTAATGTGTACTGAGAAGTCACAGGATAGTCTCAGATTTAATGGTAAAGCAAATTCAGTTAACTCTGCAGAAACATAAGGAGCCTTGCACAATCAGTGTCTTGGCGAGCCAAGGGCAGATTAAGAATCAGGACAATTAAATCTAACACCTGAGTTGTACTTTGCAAACTTCTTCGCACCAAATGCAGCTGACAGAAGGAATTGCTCCAGGGGTGTGTAAGGGAGGACAGAAAAACACTTGGTAATAAATGACAAGCACTACAGTAGAGAGTTTGAGACAATTAACTGCAAGGACTATTAATCTCTGAATAATTATTCTTTTCTTTTTCTGGTCTTCATTCTTAAACTAAAATAACAAAGATATTTTTATGTCCAGATATGGGGAGTTTTCTCTAGGGGGCTGGTTGTCTTAGTCAGTTGGAGCTGCTGTGACAAAATACTATAAAATGGAAGCTTTAAACAATAGTCAGTTATTTCCTGCAGCTGTAGAGGCAAAACCTCCAAGATCAGAATGCAGAGCGGCAAGGTTTGGCTGAGGACTTCCTCCTGCCTTACAGACAGCTGCTTTCTTGCTGAATTATACAATAGGGAGAAGAAGGCTGGCGGTCCTTTCTTATCTTAAGAGCACTGAGTCCATCACAGAGACCGCCGTTGTGACCTAACCAATGTCTATGCATTTCCCAAAGACCTCTAACTCCTAACACTGTCACAATGGGGATCACGGCTTCAGTGAATGCATTTAGAGGGACAAAGACATTCGGCCCAGGACACTTGTCACCAATCTTTAACATTTCTCAGAATCACCTGGGGAGATATAGGGAAAGTGCAGATCACCAGTCCTAAAAAGGTTTTTTATTCTGATTCATTCCATCTAGAAGATGGCTAGGAAATCCTGTCAAAAGGAATGAGGGGGATTTCTAAGGAAAATATCCATGGCTACCATGTGAGAGATACAGATTTAGGCTTAGCTTAGCCCAGAAGAAAAGGATTTCCCACAAGTTCCTGTGCTGTGCCTAGAGGAGGAAGTGGGACGTGTCCAGAGATCATACTGTCCTATGGATGATAAGGATGAGAATCAGAAAATGCAAAGGTACATTTACATCCCTGTAAACCAAATAGTGCTTGATCTGCATAATGCACATGCACACACTGTCCAAATCATGCACCACTCCCAATTTTATGGCCCTTGGAGCACTATCTTTCAACAGAAAAAACTGGAAAGTACCCTCAAATCCAAATATGGGTGTTAGTCTTACTTGTCAACTTGATTAGCTTGCAAGATGCCTAAGAAATGAGGGCCTGGGGTATAACACAGCGGCACAGCAAATGCAGCAGAGTTCCATTCCCGGTATCAAAAAATAAGAAAAGAAAGAAAGGAAGAAATGAGTAAAGTGTATTTTTGGCTGTGCCTGGGTGGTCCATGAAGGGGTGACCTGGGGGCTGTATCCAGTCTCTGGCCCTTTTCTCTCAGGCCTCTGGCCCACTCTCTGGATGCCCTGAATGAGCCCTTTTCCTCTGCCGGGCATTTCAGCAGTGTTGCTTCTACCTTGGAGCCAGAGCCAGACAACCACAGACTGAAACTTCTGAAACCCTGGGCAAGCACCAACCTTCACTCCTTTGATTTACATATGGCAAGTGTTCCGATGGCACTTTGTCCCATTTTTAAAATTGAGCTAAGAGAGGCAGTAAACTCCCATTCCTCAAGAGAATATCCCAGTTGGGGGAAGTCTGGCCAAGGGGTAGAAGCTTACCCTGAGCAAGAGGTCACCTTGGCTCATAGTGTAATACCAGAAAGTCTCTTGAAGAAGACAACAAAACTCTCTGAGTATTATATTTTATTATGTACGATATTTTTCAACTGTATGATTAATTTTATCTGCTGTACTATACAAGAAAGGAAAGCTACAGTCATAAATGTTTCCAACAGACAAAGCAATAATAACATTCAGAAAAAAGAAACATGGACTGATAATTCAATTGTCCTCAAGATGATTCAGTGCAGCCACACTGAAAACTCTGAGTGGGCAGGCTGGAATAGAGTTAACTGCTGGAACTTCATTCTCTTTTTTTTTTTTTTTTTTTGCAGTACTGGGGATTGAACTCAGGACCCTGCGCTTGCTAGGCAAGCGCTTATTCCACTGAGCTATATCCCCAGCCCCGAGGAACTTCATTCTTAAAATACTAAAATCAGAAGAGTTTGCAGCTTCAAAGTGTCTTGCCACACATATGATGTGGACTCTTAGAATTATTATTATTATTTAGAAGCATACTAGGGAATTATCAAAATTAAAACATTGACAGAATTAAAGTTACATTTTGTATATTGTATATTGCCCTATATAATTTTAATTTGTCCTTTAAATACAAAAACCTGAGATGACTGCTCTATGAAGTAAAAGAAAAATGAATGTCATCACAGTGCTGTTTATTATTAAATTATGTCTACAATGAATTTGCTATATTTTAGATGAAAAAGGAAGTATAATTCCTATAGGTCACCCCTCTAACAGTAAGTCTCCTTGCCCCAGATAAAATTGGCCCATTGATGTATCTGGTGAAATTTTCCTGAATCAATGTGGGTCATGGCAAATATAATAAAAATCCATTAGCCAAGTTCCAAGTGGTCAAGAATTTTTCATCACTGGCCCATTAAGGAATAGTTTTACGAGCATAAAATCTGTTTGTAGTGATAAATGATTAACTGTTGTTAACTTACAGTGAATACTTAAATCTTTAAATGTATATAAGCATTTTATTTCTTTGAAAACATGAAATTTCCCAAAGATTAAAGTTTACTAATGGGTTTTGGTCTCAGGTGATGTGCAAATACTTTCTTAAAATACTATTTGATATACAGAGCCTCTCTGGAAAACAAAATATATATGGATCATCCAGTCTATGTGTCTTGACTGTCTCTGTAAAACTGGAATGTTAATTCACAAGCAGAAGTGTAGGGTGTTTTAAAGCAAACTTCAAAGTGAATACTTTTCTCTGCTTTAAAACACACACACACAAACTCACCTCTGAAAGGAACAGGTTATCCTCAAGGGCAGAACACTTGCTCCACATCTAGATGAAGGCGGCTGAGACTGAAGACTGAGTGGAGGCGAGGGAAAAGGCTGGCGCTCAAGGGCAGCGTCCTGTAGCTTTAAAAAACTCCCCCTTTGGTCAGCTCATTCTGTTTTCATCAAAAGCATCATTCAACCACTTGTTTAGTGTAGTGAAAAATTATGCCAAAATCTAAGCAAAATTTCACATTAGAGAACTTCATATAAGATGAAACACAATTTTCTTAAAATTTCATATTAATTTCCTGGCCAGAATTATATTAAGTTCTTTCAAAAGGTTTTTTTTTTTTTTTAAATTTCAAGAACGACCAGTTATGGCCACCAACAGTTAAACACTCATACGTTCTGTGTGTATAAGACAAATGGCATGCTAAAGTATTAGTTGAATAAAGAAAGACAAGAAAACAAGAATTCCATAGAAGTACCACAAGAAGAATGACGTACCGTGGCAGTAGCCCCTCGTGTTGTAAGGAGGTCTGGTTTAAGTCGTATGGTATCATTCCCTTAACTCCAATGTAGTAATTTCTTCACTTACACAAAACTCAAAGTACATGTTCTCGCCCCCTATGCTCTAAGGAGCTGCCTTCTCTGTCTGTCCAGCCTCAGCCTCTACCACGTGCTGTCCCCTCCACAGCCTCATCGCCCACCGTCTCCCCCTCGGTCCTCCTGCCCTCCTTTCAGCGGGACTCTCTGGCCCCTCCCCTGGCCCACATTCACCTGCTCGGCCCCTCTTATCTTTCGGGTTTCACACGACATGCGCTCACTCCTTAAACGTGCTTTTTGCCTAAACCAAATTCTGAATTTGGCCACTTTATACTGGTAAAGTGTACCCTACTTTTCCTTTGAAATGCTTATCAACAAGAATGATTATAGAGCTGTGCAGTTATTTAATTTTTCCTTCTGTGTTGGACCACAAGATTCTGGAAGGCTTACATAGTGTAACTGGGATTTGGTAGAAACTAAATACAAAATGCTAAACTAATGAAATTCCACTACTGCCATTTACTAATTATGTTACTTAAAGAGTTATCTGACTTCTCTGAATTTAATTTTCTCATCTATAAATATAGGCACTAACTAAATAATTCTACATGGGTTAGCAGAGTAGTGTTGTACTCACAAAAATATTTTACAAATCGAAAAGTATCACTCAAATTTAAGGTATTATTGTCTTTTTTGCATTAAAATTATAAACCATAGAATTCTTTGACTGTTAATAGTCTTCATTTAGCTGCTTTCATACTTCATAGACATATGCACAAAGCCTTTACTTTTAGTCCTAACGGTTTGGTATGTAGGGAGCATTGTAGATTGTGTTATTTACAGTTAAAGTTGATAACATATAAGGTATATAAAATAGTGATTAGGACTATTTCCTTTAATACAGTTTATGCTAAAATTCACATAAAAAGAAAATATTGTAATTGAAAAGAAAGTTATCTGTTATTATCCATTTGTTTCTTTTTTTGTAAAAATCTTTTTGGTTTTATCTCATACTTTGGGTAACTACTTTGAAGTTAATGATATACTGTGCACAAACTATTGTTATTCTATTATTTTGTTATGGAATTTTATTTTTCCATAAAATAAGAAAAAAACAGTTCATGTCATTTAATTTTTTGTGGTCTATCTCAGCAATTTAGAATACAATATAGGGTACATGGCACTTTATAAATACGCATTCTCATATACAACTATTTGAACATTAAAACTATACTGCGCTTTATGGATAAAGATGACATAAATGACCAATCTTGGGTGAACTTACTGTTTGAGTCATTTTTCCAAGAGTGGAAATCTGCTTGCACAGACCTACCCACAAACCTCAGTGCATTTCCTCTCCCATTGGCAAAGTGAGATGAACTATGTATAGAGCATTTTTTTTTCAAAGTGAATAAAGCCAACAAGTGCTGGATGGAACACGACCATGGTCTCATCTTTTCTGACCTTAACCTACTGGCCTAACGGGTTCAGACAGCAGATTTGTGATGCTAAAACAATTTGCTCTTGCTTGGATATTTTAGGGATTTGACTCCTGTCAGGTATTGCAACAAAGTCAAGTGATTTCAATTTACCAGGCAAGGACAAGGAATGGTTTCAGGAAAAACCAAGGTGATGAACTATTGAGCATTCAGTTCATTAGCTGTCATCCATCTTGACATCTTCATCTTTCAAGCGGTACTGCAGAAAATCAACGACTTGGAGTGCTTTTCTTAAAAGAAGTCTGAGACGGAAGCCATATCCTCTTAGAGTTAAAGAGACCGTGAAGGCTATTTCACATGGATTATGAAAGATAGCCATTGCTTCAAAAGTGAAAACTTGATAGATACTCAATAGTACATACTACCTGTACCTTAAAATACACTAATATTAAAAATAACACTGCTAATATATGCACTAGGCGAACTGCTAGAGTATTTTTAGCTCATTGTAACTTGATGTATTCCATATTTAGTGTACAGCACATGTAATGTGAAAAATAACTGACCCTTTAAAAATATCTTGATAAAGAAAAGAGCCAAAAGAAATTTTGTTCCTGAAAAATCAACCAATAAAACATGAGCAATAAGCATCCAGTGACACAGCCAAGTATTGGTAATATTACCTTTCTTCTTTTGTTTCTCTTCTCTGCTTACTCAGCATTGAGGCAATGAAACTACAGTTTTTCTGTACCTACATGCTGTTTCCTGAAATTATAGAGTAAGGTAAGCAACCAAGGACATTCAGCTCATGACCTTCCTGTCTTAGTTATTTTTCTCTCATTGCTGAGATAAAACACCTGATGCCCCAAATTAAGGAAGGAAAGGTTTACTTAGCTCACAGTTGTAGAGGTTTCAGTCTGTAATCAGCTGCCTCGAAGGCAGGGTGGCATGGCACAGGGCCAACATTAATGGTGGTGGAAGACAGTAAAAGTAACAAGAGCCATAAAGTGAGGAGAGCAAGCCTCTTTTCTTCCCTTATATTGTATGCAGGCTGCCATCCCCTAGTGAAGGTATAGCACTCACACAATCTTCCTGCTCTCCTCCTGCACAGGATGAGGATATTTACAAAGTGAGGACCCTGGCCCCCTGCTGAGTCACTTAGTTAAACTTCTCAAGTTGACACAATGGACAGCATCCTAGAGCCATAAGGGCATGTCCTCCACACCCTAGAATGTAGAACTGCTGAGTTACTTAGTTAAGCTTCTGGACTTCTCAAGTTGACACACTGTATCAACCATTACACTTGCACAGCTAATATCCATTACCAAGAGGAAAGAGATTGTACCATTTTGAGTTCTTGAAGAACTCTGGAGATATGATGAGATTAAATTTCAACATAAAATTTAATTATGCCAAGAGACACCGTCGTGTTGTGTCTGACATATTCCTTCCTGAAACACTCAGTGAAGATTCCTCCAGATCTGTAGACTAATAAGCAAAGTAAAAGAAAACCAAGTTTCTTTCCCAGGTACTCCATTCCCTACTTAATATATCTAAATAAGATTGTAAGAGAAAATTTGAAACTCACAGTTCTTATTTTGTAGCAACTGGTCCACAGCCCCTAAGACATTACTACAGACTGTCAAAATACCTGCAGTCAAGCCACTGGGGGTGGGCCAGGGATATAGCTCAGTGACATAAGCACCTGCCTGGCAAGTGCAAGGTCCGGAGTTCCATTCCTGGTACAAAAAAAAAAAAAAAAAAAAAGCCATGGGAGGACAACTGAAGCTACATCCAAGTGCATGCTTTGTCCCTCATGGGAAGCCCAAGGTGTAGGTGGTCACATGGGCTACTTCTGAAGGACAGGATTTGGTAATTCTGTAAGTTCCTACAACTGAAAATTATTTCCACGGCCTCTGTAAATTCTTCAATATATTGCTGAAATCCTCTTACTGCCATCATACTGCTACCACCATCACAACTACCAGCATACATTACTTGACTCTTATATGAGGGACTTCACGTGAGGCAGTTCATGTAACAAATGCAATACTACCTGTAAGGGCTGGATGAGGTAGGTATTACTATTTCCAATTTGCAGATGAGGAAACGGAGACAGCAATGTATCCTAGGTGTTTGTTATACAGAACATGGTCCAAAGAGTGCTGGTTAGAAATGCAGAACATCATGACCAGCCTCCAGGTGATCGAATAAGCACCTACTTTAACAAACTACCCAGGTAATTTACATGTTCCTGAATACTAGAACACTACACAAAGTAAGTGGAGTAACTGAGATTTCAACCTGAGTGTCTCTAGCTCAACAATTAAGATATTAAACTAGCTCTTCTGAACGATGCAATAACATTTAGCACTGAGCACATTCATATGTAGGTACAGTATTTTTCTTTAGCTGTCCATATTTGATAGCTAGAATTATGTATTTCAGAAAAAGAAGAGTGACCTGGAAACCACAGAAGCAGAATCTCCATATGGAAGTAGGAGAGAACCATGGGGAAAGTAAACTGAACTGGAAACACAATTTGTCCAATTCAGTTTGACTCTATTACCAAAGCAGTCCCCACTTGCCTGAAATGGTCTTGATGTAAGGCTTTACTATAAAGCTCAAGAGTGCTTAACAAGTTCTGCACAAGATCACTTTCTTACCAGATCCCATGAATAAGGACCAGAAATATCCCTTGCTAGATGTACATACTCTATCTTCAGATTTGTAGCTCAGATAATCAGCTCACACTGAGCTTTAGAGATATAAAAACTATTTCACCAACTCTGATAAATGGATTTATCTGTATGGATTTTCGTTTAAATTGGATTTTCTTTTAAATCCAATTTTAATTTTATCCACCATACATAATAAATTAAACTATATTGATCAGCATTCATCCAGTTGGGCTGTGTATTAATGGTATTCAAAGGGTTAAGTAACTAAAGTATTTTATTTTTATGTGAATTAATATGAGATCTTGAAAACAGTTTCCCTTAATCTAAGTACATTTGTTACAGTTTTAGGCTATCAAATTTCCCAAGATAATCTTTTTATTGTCAGAATAGAAAGTTAAACTGCAGATCATACAGTATTTAAGTTATCACAATTAATAGGTTCAATTAAGTGTCATTACACTAAAAACTAAGTACTGTTATTTTTTCCTTCATTTTATATTTGAATATTTTAGCAAGTGATTTTCACAGTATGCACACACACAAATTTTAACACTTAATGAGAAATTATTTTCATCTTTCTTTGGAGGAGAATTTAGTGTTATTTTTAAGGATTTTTTTCTTATTCATTATATTATAACTGAAGCTCAAATAGACACTCAGGTTGTATCAGTAATTATACCCTTCCCTTTTCATTTAAAAATGAATTTTTGGCCATGTGTTTATCATCGTGAAAACTTGCAAATTCTATATCACAGCATGATTTGTTAATGAATACATTTATACCAAATGAAGTTTGTGCAGATTTCTAATACAAATAAAAGGAAGATGACAATTTTCTATCAAATTTTCATTTTATTTTTTGATTATTATTGTTTTTATCATTTGATTTTTGAGATGTAGTCTTGCTATATAGTGCATACTGGCCTTGCACTCACTCTGTAGCCCGGAGTGATCTCAAACTCACAACTATGCTCCTGCCTCGGCCTTGCTAGTACTGGGATTACAGGTGTGTGCCACCATCCCCAGCTGAACTTTCATTTTAATAGTGGAAAGTCTACACTAATTTTATGTCACAAATGAGATTAGAGTTTCTATTTTTGTGATCAATACAGTATTTGTTAGATTATTCTGGACTGTATCTGAGGAACATCTAAAATTTTAATAAAGAAGATAATATATTTCATTTTGTATAAGTAGTCGTGTATGTGAGGATTAAAGGCTCTGGCAGTGTCTAAAAATAAAATCCTTTATTTTCTATATCACAATAATGCATGCATTAGCACTATGACAGTTTTCAAATCTCATAGAATGAGTCTTACCATAGACTGTATAATTCCCTTCCAGCCCTGAAAGCTCCTTACTAATACTCTGGTTATCTCCTGCTAAATAACATATTACCTCTAAATTTTGTGGCTTATGACAGCCTCCGCTTGATCATTTATTATAATTATGTGCAGCAAGAATTCAGGAAAGGCCTGACTGAGCAATTTCTCTTTGCCAGGAGGCAGAAGCTGGAGGCTGACCTGCTCTGGAAAGCCCCCCAGCTTCCTCTATGGAGTCTTCTGGAATCTTGGCCGGCATGGAGAAAAGAGTGAGGTAAGAAGGACAAGAGAGCACAGTGCCTCCTGTGGCTTCTCCAACACAGTGGGTCTCAGATAGTCAGGTATCATACCTAGCAGCCTAGGGTTCTGATCCATGAGAACGTTGCAAGAGACCAGGACAGGACGTATCAGGCTTCTTCTCTGTTAGCATCAGAATCTCAGAAGTATCACTTCCTTACACCCATTGACTAAACAGAATGTGGATTTCCAGGACAGAAAATGGGACACTAAGTAAAACCAAAACAGTTTAAATGAAGTATAACCTTTAGCTTAAATAAATAAGTATAAATATATATATATATATATATATATATGTATATATATATATATTCATGTCTACATTTTTGTGGAATAAATGAAGTCATTCATATGGAACATAAAGGAGATCACACTGACAGCAAAAAGACTCTGATCAACACATTGATCAATCATTCAAAATTCTGGCAATCCATTGATAAAAATGAAAGGATACAAAAATTTAGAGAAACACACTAAAGGTAATTTATCAGTCCATACTGAAAGGGAAAGGAGGAGACAACACTGCCTGAGGAGAACGAAGGCTCTCAGTGTGGAAGGAAGCTGCAGTGGTACCACCGGCGTCACTCCTGGCAAGGAGGCGGCACTGCCTCGTGCAGAGGGACTCCAGGAGACACAGGAGGGGGCAGGTTATCAAAAGAACATTTAAGAGGCTGTAAGACTCTGAAAGCCTGGGTGGGGCTTTATGCTCTTTTTATCTGATTGTCCAAGCAGGTGAATTTGAAATCACAAGCCGCTGGAAAGGAGGAACATTCCCAGTCAAATCAGGGTGATAAGAGGAAAAAGACAATAAGTAATGCTGCTTGTTTAACCTTGGCCAGGAGAGACAGAGAGACGGGAAAGAAAGGTTGGATGACTGACCAAGTGTGTACGTGAGCCGTGTGTGTGTGTGGACAGGGAGAGAGAGGTTATATATTTGTCGTAGCAGGCAAATAGGAGATGAACCCAGATAATCTAGATAGATCTAACAACCACAACAGTCCGTATATGGGAAAGGAGGAGGAAAAGCCTGACCTGGCATCATGTCAGACTCAATTGATCACTGCTGGCTTTGAATATGACAGTGTACCATGAGGCAAAGAAGGCACACAGCCTTTACAAACAGGAAAAGGCAAAATAACAATAATAATAATAATAATAATAATAATAATAATAATTTCTTCCCCATAGCCTCCAGAAAGGAAAACAATTTTGCTGACAGCTAGATTTTAGTTCAGTGAGACCCACATTAAGTTTCTGATTTCCACAATGTTAGGATAATTCATGTCATGTCTTAAGGTACTAAGTTTGTGCTAATTTGTTACAGCAGCAACAGGAAACTAATGCAATGGTGGAAAATGTATGGGGTACTTGAAAAGGAGAAATAAAAGCATTTAAAAGTATTTGCACAGTGTTGTTCCAGGATGACAAAAATGATACCGAGGCTTACAAACGCATCTTAAAATAAGCTAACTGCTAAAGGAAAACTATCCAAAACCCATAAGACCTGACAGAACCTGTCAGGTTCTTCAGAAATGTTCTCTGTGTATTGTTTGGAAAATCAGCCTCCTGTTCTATTTACCACTGATTTTGACAGATCTGTACTTTACTAACTAGTTTGGTGCCTGGTACATAGTAGAATCTCCAGAGGGAATAAACACACTTAGAAGCTAAACAGGATTATAAAATAACAGGACTTGTGATCACGTACGGCTTGCCGGATTAGTTATGTTAGCAAAGAGAAGGAGAGAAGGGAGCTAAAATTATCTGGAATTTAAAAGAAAATTGAACTGAGAGCCAAGTGAAAACGCTAATGTATTTCTAGTGAGACATTTTTGACCATTGACAAAGCTTCTGAGTCTTTACTTCGGTCTTCATAACATCCTTGAAAAATACATGGCACAGACACAGCTGAACACCCACGGCTGAAGCCAGGCTGTGACTGTTCTGGCAAACACAGAAGCCAGAGTAAATATTGTCTTGCACTGAGATGTGAGGAGGTGGATTGGGCATTGTAATTACCACTTGCTCTGTGTTTGGCATTCTTTTTAAAGATTGAACCATTTAGATGAACCTGGTATCAGTAAAAAAGCAGTCAGTATTTCTGGGAGCCAGGGAGGGAACATTGCTGATGTTTTCCTTCTGCTCAGCTGCGGTGTGTTTCTCCAGAAAGACAACCTCACCTACCAGTCACTTATTCAAGATAGCACAGATGAAGGATCATGAGCAGAAACTTCCTTCATTTCATTTTTTTATAAACATACTGAGTTCTCATATGTTATTGATTAGAAAGTGACCTGTAAATAGGTGGAAATTTATAAAATTGCACAATACTCTTATTGGATTATCTTAATTCACTTTACAACCAAGCACTCACCCACTGTCCTGTGTAGTATATTTAAAGTGTTTGTGTGCCAACTGACAGCCAAGCTTTCAGATTGGGACTTCTGTTAATCTTTGCCATTGGCATCTACTAATATAAATTAGTTTGATCTGAGTTTCTGGCATTAAGTATTTGTAAAACAGTATTTTGAGACACTAATTCCTTTGAGGCAGTACCTCAAAAGTTTAAAGTACAGAAAAATCCCTTGAAATTTGTAGAACTTCTTGGCCCTGTCAGAGAGATTCTAATTCTTTGGGTCCATCTGGGGCATAGGAATTTATATTTCCAACAAACATTCTAGAGTTTCTGATATTTGGGGTCAGGGATATATAATCAGATCTATTTTGTTGTCATATGTAAGTCTGGAGTTAGGGCTCAAACATAGATTTGGACAAGGAAACACAATTCAGCCCACTACACCTGCCTTTTATAACTAGTAAGCGGAATCCAGATTTTGTGCCCAAATTGGCTTCAACACCAGAGACCACACTATTTCCACCTTCCCTTTCCAACTGTGCCCTCCAGTAATGCACCATGGAAACAGTGATTGGCCACCCAGAGACTAGGGGATGGTTGTTCGGTAGGATGCATTATCAATCTGCACTTAACTGATAACTTACTTTCATAGAATCAGATTGCTTCATTCTTTGAGGAATACATTACAGTGGTTGCCTACAACTACTCTGTTTCTGCAAACATACTTATAGTGAAGTATTTGTGTTAATGGAGAGCAATGGCTCAAAAAAATCCCTCAGGATACGTTTGAAACTTATCCCTGTTCCAGTTTCACATTTAGGAGTGGGAACTGGAGATCTCTGAAGCCTGAGACAATGAGGGCTGAAACAGCTGCAGATCCTTGGACATCTTTGTCTCTATGTGGCCTCTCTCTTGATCTCACCTATATGATAGCATCCAGGTAGTTGGACATGTTATATATTGATTCAGGGCCTCAAGATATGTGTCCAAAAGAAAGAGCCAGGGGAAAGCCACAGTGCTTGTGGTAGTTAACTGACTAGTGTCAAGTTGAATGCAAATGCCCTCCTGGTTTAAGTCAGCATGGTTGTCTGAGTGGTATAAAAGAAGGACAGTGCTGGGGGATGCTTATTTCTCCCAGAGAAACTTTGTTGTTCTCATCTGCTGAGCTCCGGACTTCACCTTCACCAAGATGACTGTTGTTGTCTTAGAAGGAGCTCTGATCTTGTCTTCAGCTTGAGCGTTGTCCCTTATTCTCAGCACAGATTCTTCTGCTTCCAGCACTGGTCCTTCAGCCTACTGGGGCAGACATTCTAGTCCCCAGTGCCAGCCCTTGTGCTTTCGGGCTCACACCCTTCAGCATTCTGCTGTGATCCCCTGAGCCTCCTAATACAGACTTGCAGGGGCCACTGCCCTGAGATCTAGGCCTTCAGCTGAATTCTACAGATCTCTGGCTCATGGACAGATCTCCTACATTCCTCTACATTTGACTCTGCGAGCAAATACTGTAAGCTCATACTCATAAATTACTGTGTCCTGCATTCAACCTGTTCTCCTTCAAACACTAATATACTGCTGCTTATGTTCTCTCTCAGAAGGTAGGCGGCATTGTTTCTGTGTTTGTTACAAGCCTTTCCAGATTCAACAGGAGACAATCTCTACATGAAGTATCAGCCAACATATCACATGAAGAGAGCATGTGAGATAAATGTACTATTGGGGCTGTGCTTGGAAACTCCAATCTGTGCACATATCCTGCAAACCATTCTCATAAAACAAAAATAAAGGTACTATGAGAAGTTTACAAAAACCCAAGAATATCTCATTTTCAGTCGCACAGAAAAGCTCACTGAATGAAAGGAATTTTACTGAACATAATAAATTGACTTCCCAGTTTCCTTCTTTGGAAGTACACACACTCCATCCCTGGTCCTCTCCCTCTAGTGACCCCACATCATCTATAGTGTTAGAGCTGTGAGCCTCCTGACAGCTCTTGGCCTGACTGCCCACAGCTTCAACGGATAATCAAGTGTGGATACCTGACTCAACTACAGCCAATAAGAATCCATTCCTTTGTTGAAACAGGGAAAAAGGAATCCAGAGGAGAGAAGGCGACAAGTACAGCAAATAATACCAGTGTTCAGCCCCTGCCCATCCCTAAGCCCTGCTCCATGGTTTGCTACTGTGCACCACTATATCCTTACACTAACCTCCCCTTTTGCTACTTGCTACTCATTAAAGCATAATGGTACAGACTTTAAGCATATGTGTACACAAAATCTATGTCAAAGATTTGTTATACAAGGTAGGGCAAGTAGGAAGGAAGTTAGTCATTTCAGCTTTTCTGGATTCCAAGAAGATCTTAACTGGTTCTATGCCTCCTGCTATCTAGAAGAAACCTCTTGAAGCCTCACCCCCCGGTCTCACCTTTTCTTCCAGTGACTTGGAGTCTCTTCAATAAGTACAAATCAGGCATGCAGAATTTTAATATAGTAAACAATTAAAGGATAAGAGTAAGAAAAGCAAAGCACTCTACCATCTATTACTACAGGTCAAATCCAACACCTGTACCTAGTGATGAAGAGAAAAGTTAGTACCAAGCCCAGCACTCACCGTCTTCAGAGATCTGATTCCTTCAGGCTTTGAGGGTCAGTCAAGTGACATTCCTATAACAGAGTGCGCAAAAGAAACGGAAGAAGCAGGTAGGCCCGGGGTTATTGCGTGCACTGCATTCTTTGTCCAAAACCAGGGCGTGACCTGGACTACTACAGGACATCCCGCCCATCAGAAATTGTTTTCTCTAACATCTTGACTTTGAAAAAACGTAAAGCTAGTACCACATCTATGAGTATTATCATCAGCCCTCCTGGCTCCTGGAGACATGGCCCAGCCTGCCACCTCCCTTTGGCTTCCCCGTCGTTCCCATCCCTGCTCTCGCTGACATCAGCACTCATGAGCAAGTACTTATTCGGTGCTCTTTACCCAGAGGTTAAAGCAGTGTGGACAAGCAGTTTATCTCTAAATTGTCTGGCGCAACATTAAGTCATTTGAACAAAAGCAAATCAAAAATATTGGTCATTGTTGGCGTGAACTTAAATCGTAAAGATATTCAACAAACTACATTTTTGTCTAAATTTATAAATGCAAATATACATATTTAAGCATAACTGTATAATATATATTCATATCTTGATTCAAAGATCAGTGATACAGGTGAAACTAGCTTAGAGGCAAGTTATATGTTATTAGATCAGGCAAATACAGCTCTTGAAAATGCTTTTAAAGAAAAACTCTCAATATACTTTAAAATATCTCAAAAGGTTTATTAAATGTTGCAATTCTAGTAGAAAAAACAAGCTTTGATCTTTCTAGTTCAGTTCTACAAAACAACTTACTGTTAACGCATTTTCAATTTTTTCCTTTTGTTAGCGAAGAGGAGGATAATTTAATTGGGAATAAAAGATACAAGTAATGTTTACTCACTGCCACCCTGCCCCTGGCAACAGGGGCCCTTCAAGCTGCTGACAGAGGAACTACTGTCTGAATTCATTTTTCAGTAATACATGCTGCCAACTCTCGCTGAACTTCGGTGTAATTATATTTTTACAAAGAAAAAAGCAAAATGCCATGCTCTAATGTACAGTAAAAAAAGGGGGGACGGGGGTTGTAGATCAGGCTGAGCCATGCAGCTGAGGACCTGGATATGTGGGAACAAGCACACGGAACGGTTGGAGCAGGGCGCTGTCCAGGGCACAGAGGAGTGATTCCTACTGACACAGCCACACTGGCTTGAGCACCTCCAGGCACATGGAGGATGGAACCAGCAGGGGGGCACCCTGCCGTTCACGGCACTGTGCCTGGGGAGTTAGCATCGGCCCCCTGTCCCTGGCCCCTTCCGGGCTGCCTCTTCCCTCCGATCCCCCATCGCTCCTTAAATGGCAACACAACTCTCATCGGCACCATATTTACTAAGCACTTGTTAGCCAGCAACTAAAACAAAAGTCCTGTCCCTGCGGAGAGACGGAAAAAGTCAAACCCGGAAAGTACAATGCACTTGATATACAGTGATATGAGCTAAAGAAAAACTAATAAGGTGAGATAACGGTTAGGGAGGAACACCTCAAGGTAACACTGCAGTAGAAACTTGAGCAAAGTGAGGAAATAATGCATGGAGATACTGGGGGCAAGAGCATTTGGGGCAGAGGAGACGCTTGCAAAAGCCCTAAGCCCGTGGGTGATTTTCTGTGTATTCAAAGGACAGGAAGGAAACAAGTTTAGCTAAAGCAAACAGTGAAAGGTGAAGGTAGCAGGAGGTGAGGTCAGTGGAAAATCCAGATCAAGCATGTCTTAGATAGGACTGTGGCTTCTACTCTGAGAACGGAGGCCAAGCACAGGAAGTCATTTAAAGGTTTGCTGCAGATGGGGGCACGATCTGACCTATTTTCTAACAAGATAATTTTGATTGTCAAGTTGAAAATGGATGGAAGTAGAGAAAGGGCAGGAGCAGGGAGAACAGTCAGGAGCCACTGCACAATCCAGGAGAGGATGATGGGGACTTGGAACAGAGGGATAGCCCTGGAGAGGCGACAAGCAGATCCTGAGCACATTCCATGAGTGCAGCCAAGACTGCCCAAGGATCAGATATGGGGTATAAAGCAGATACAGGATATACTAAAGACAATCAAAGGAGAATTTTGAGCTCTACTGTATAAGCAAAATGAGGAAGTCTCCGCCAAGGGGCTGATTTGGAGGAGATCAGGCTGTCGGATTCAGATGTGTTCACTGTGAAATGCTTGCCAGGGGAAGGTTTCTGGTCGTCACGTCAGTCCATTACTCTAAGAATTAGGGATATAAACTTGACACTACTTAGCATATTGATGGACTTTAAGATCATGTGCACAGATGAGATCGGAAATAAAGCAGCCCCTGACATCCCCAAACCAGCCCCATAATTCCAGCTGGGACTTGCTGCTCTTACAAGCTGGGCCACTCACAGGTAGGCCCTGGCATTCCCCTGATAACCATGAGCAATTTCGCCAAACTCTGGCATCAGACAAGGCTGCTTTCACCCCCGCTAGGTGAGACAAAAGGAGACCGCTGCACAATCACTCTCCTAACTTGTTTAATTAGTGGCTATTGTTTCTGCAACAATTAGAGGTTTAGCTTTGCTCTGGTCTATTTTATATTGATATGATTTATTGAGATCTTTAACCATAGAACCCTCAAGTGCCCAATCCAGAATGGATTTTTCTCTTCCTTGGACTCCCCAAAATCCCACAGCCAATCTCAAATCTTACAAAAATTTTTTCTAATGTCCTCTTTCTCTGTGGTATGTAGAAGTTCTCCCCACTGTAGCAACTAACAAACCCACCTTGCTTAACTACAGGTTTGTGGCAAGTACGCATGTCTGAAGAGCACTGAGGAGAGTACATGAACAAAACAGAAGAGCATCAAAGTGCCTGCCATGGAGCACTGCAAGAGGTAACATCAAGGAGGTAAAGGGGAGGAGGCAGACAAGGATATAAAGTGTGCATTCTGTCCTGAGAGCGTAGGGGACAGGAGAACGATCAACTTTATCAAAAGTTTTGGAGCAGGCAGGTAAAATGCAGACCAAGACAATTATTTGGAAACTTGGAAGTTATTAGTGACCTGGACAAAAACAGCTGAAAGGTAGAAACCATGGTTGGTGTAGACTTAGGAGATAACAAGAGATAAATTGAAGGCAGTACATATAGGGAATGCTTTTAGGCCATTTTCAAGTTAAGAAAAAGGAAACAATTACTGGAGAATGAAGTGGGATCAAGAGAGGATTTCATTAAGATGAGAGAAATAGTAAATTTCCCATGCTGACTGGAACACTCCAGCCAAAGGAGGGCATTCTGATGCAAGAGAGAAGGAAGCACTGGATCTACGTCCTCGGGTGGATGAGGCTGCGATCAGTGCACAGGAGGAAGGGTTGGCTAAGCCAGAGCACGGTAGAAGAAGAGGTGGGTGTTACGGACCCAACGGGTGGGTGGGGACAGAGCTGGGAAAGACCTCCAGATTACTTCCAGTTTTGAGAGAAAGGGCAAGTGAGAGCCTCAGGTGATAGTTGAAAGGAGTTAGGATGGAAAAGGAAAGACTGAGGCTAGAAGTTTGAGGAGACATGAGTATGTGCTAGCCTAGGAGGAAGGAAAGGAAGTGGGGTCTCGGGACATGAAGCACGGGATTGCAGGGCAGCGGGAAGAGTCCACTTGGAGCTGGCAAACACTTATTCATCATTTTCCATGTACTTATTCTTTTGGCAAATATTTATATAAGCGGAGCAAGTCATAATAGTGCGTGCAAGGGACAAAGCTACGAGTTCCTCTGCCTCTCACATTCCCAGTTCTGTTGTCTGCAGTTGAAAGCGGCTCCTGAGAGTCTGGGCTGTTTCTCTTCCCCTCTTTAAATTCCATCTCCCTGAGACATCATCCAGTTCCCTGCTTCCAGGTATCAACAGGGTTAGGATAAAGTCCTGCCAAATATATGCCTTCTTCCTGACACCGTAGACCAAATGTCTAGCAGAATTATAATGGGACAAGTATTTGTCATTTTTAATGTTTTTAGTAGCCACATTAATAAAAGCAAAATGAAGAAGCAGCCAGTGCATTCTTTTTATTAGCACTCTATAAATTTCCCATCACTAAGATATCTGCAGGGAATGCCTATAAATTAAAAACTCAACAAAAATAATGTGACAACAACTTTTCAGCAATGTACTCTGGAAGATCTAAGTAGATGCAGTTGAATTACAGGCTTGCGGCTTCAGTGACTAAATCTTAGAGGGAGCAGTACTATTTCTATTTGTATTTGTTGATTATTCTCCTCATTCTGTCTGAGGTAGCTTCGCTGATGAATTCTGTTATGTGTGATATTTTCTTTCAGAAAACTAAGTTTAGAGGTCAATCAGACTACTGAACAAATCTATAGTTTCTTTGTTGTTGTTTTTTTTTTTTTTTTTGGTGGTACTGGGGATCGAACTCAGGACCCTGCGCTTGCTAGACAGGCGCTTATTCCACTGAGCTATATCCCCAGCTATAGTTTCTATTCTCATGCTGTAGATGAACCTGGATATATTTTGGCTAACTCATTTAGGGATGACCTGTTGACATAAAGGTTTGGAAATAAGAACAAATATACAATGCTGTTAAGTCATCACCTACAAAAATAGTGACAAAATTTCAAATTCTTTAATTCAGGGAAAAGTTACCAAGTGTCATACTGCTGTGTAATCTTTATTTTGGAAATGCTCATCAAATATGACATACTTTTACCATAAGATTCTTACATTCTTTCATTTTGCCCCAGAGGTTTTAGTTTTCTTGCCTAGGACAATTACCTCTAGTCTTGTGGCATTTGGGAATTAGCCTACGTTTATTCCAGTCCTTTGAGAAAGTTCTCTGAGACTAGGTTCCTGATTCAAAGATCTTAATGATAAGGAAGTTCTTTGTAATTGCATGGTACATTTACTCTATGGCAAAAGCAAAATAAACTTTGTTTCTACAAGTAGGAAAATATTTACTCGAATGGTCTTGAAAATTGACCTAATTGCTCACCAAAGATAAACTATGCCTATTCAACAGCAGACAAGGGAGAAATACAAATAATAGGGAAATTTCTGTGTGCTACAGTAACTACATGGGGTGGTGTCTTTGCTTTTACTGGTGTCTAGAGAAGCTTGTCTAAGCTTTATAAAGCCTGTAAACCAAATGGTGCCCTTGCCTGTAATTCTACAGACGGAGGTTCCAGCTGCTCTTTAAGCAACCATTTTCTAGTGAAATACCCAGGTAAAGAAAGAAAATATGGTGGTCTGCTCATAGAGGAAAGGCCTTAATCCTCAACCTCACCTAGCAGTGAGTCATCTTTTCTTTGGCCCAAACTGGATCATTTCTCTTCACACCCAAGTGTGTTCAAAATCAGTTCATTTTGAAGAACAATAGACGCTCCTGGGCTTGACCTGACAGCTCCCTCTATCTATAATACCATGTCCGTATTTTCCTTTAGGGTAAAACCCATCACGTGAGACATAATACACTCCCAGGTGTTCCCTGCCTCTTCAGTGTCTTGGCTCTGTGGTTTAGAGACCACTGTATACCGTTACCTCTATTTCATCTCAAGGGCACACGTTTCCTCAGCACTTTGACTTCTTTGCACAATCCTATCCCTGGATGTTTACTAGGCACCTGTAACGACCCACGATCAAAACAAAATTTCCTGCTCTCCCCAAACTCAAATCTGAACATTTCTAATCTTTTCCATTCAAGAAAATGAAAGTATCGTTCACCTAGTTACACAAGTCAAAAATTTACTAGCTGCCAGTGGGCTCTGGATCTGGTGTATATATTTGGAAGAGATAGAATTTAGGCAGTATCTTGGTGGTTTGGGACTTACTATTGGCTCCTAAAATCCATTTTTCCAAGAAACACCCAGAGTCATAGTTTAAACGTTTAAACCAGGTCATTGCTTCTTCTCAGAAGTCTTTCATTTCTTCCTATTTCTCTTACAGCAATTCCTAATATGGGCCTATAAGTATTTGCATAAGGGCTAAAAGGGATCCTGTCTGCCTTTCCAGTCTTACCCCTGACCTGACTGCCTCTCACACTGTATGTTCAAGCCTCCCTGGCTCTTTTCTGGTCTTTGAGCATGCTATGTCCCTTCCCATGTATCACAGCCTCTGCCTTAATGATCTACTTTGTTCATTTCATGACAAGTGCAGTCTAGGTTCTCCTGCCCTCAGAGAGAGGTCTGCACAGACCCTTGCTTCATAAAGAGCCTCCTCAACAGCAGTCCAATCATTTTTCATCAGAATTCATACATCTCTTCCACCAACCCCTACCCATCCCAGCTCCCCATCCCTGTAATTCAGAATCTTGTTTCCTTGCTTACTTCTCTGTATGGCAGCTCCTGCTCCTAGCAGAGTTTCAATTAAAATTTGTTAATGTGAAAGAAAAAAAAAAAACTGGGTCTTTCCACAGCCAAACTTGACAAAAGGAATCCAACTTCATGTCAGAATCCCTTTATCACCCAGCTCAGACTCCAGTCAATACTCCTCCTGAGATACGACTGACTGACTGACCAGCACAAGGCATACTTTCTCCAGTATTTGCACACAGATGGCAGATGATGAGCAGGAACAAGAATTGGTTGTATGTATGGGCAAAAACCATGTGAGAATTAAAGCCACATGTTTGCCCAAATGTAAACAGGTATCCCAGATGATCTCAGTAACATGTTGTTATACACAGGATATTCCACGCGTGGTTAAGAGCAAAGGTATACGAAAGTTTTGAGAGGTTATAGGTACTTTCAGAATCTGATTCAAGTTTGGACAGAAATATGAATTAAAGTATACATACACAAATTATTTACACATAATTTGAGTGGTTTATGTGCCCTCTGAAATCTATCTTTTGTGCACTCTGAAACTTTATACCCTAAATGATCCTTACCTTTTGCTAGAAAAACAGCATGGCTTCCTTTTCTCCCATAGTAAATCTTGGGATGTCCATAATTCTTCCATGAAGGAATTTGAACTTGCTCATTACCCTTCTACAATGGAGACAAAGAATGTGTAAATAATGTGTAGAAGAAGTGAAAGGAATATTTATATGTTGGACCCTGCAATGTGTGCAGCCCTCTGTAATACAAAATTCATAAAATTTAATTCTCCTATTTATTCATGATAAAATTATATTCTGATATTTAACTATCAAAATAATCCTGTGAGGCTATGATTCCTATTTTTCAGACTGGAAAGCTGAGGAAAAGTAAGGTCAAATAATTTACATATAGGAAATCCATGATGAATCCTAGATCTATATTCAGATCATAAATACACATTCTCTATGTTGGGTCACAGAGGTTGTTTTAAAAATGGGTCATTCGTTCTTTCATTTGACCAATGGACACTCTCCCTTTAACTCTGTGATCTCTTCATCCTTCATCATAAGTATTTATGTATGTGTGTTTATGCACATGTCTTGAGGCAGGGTCTCACTATGTAGCCCAGGCTGGCCTCAAGGTCTCAATCCTCTTGCCTCAGACTCCAGTGCAGGAATTTCAGAAGTCCACCTCTTTCAGAGAGCAGCAGATTTAATTATGGAAATTGAGAGCAATTTTAAATATCCTAATCAATTATACTGGCTAGAACATGTATCTAATTCAGAGGCACTGGGGAGATACTGTACATAGTATATCCTCTTCTACCTTTATAAAGTAAAATTATATTTTTCATATATAGACGTTATTTTGCTTTTCAGGAAAAGCACAATCATGACCTGTGAGGATGAGTATATAACAGAGAAGACATATAAATAAAGAAGAGTCAATTTGACATTGTGAACATGGTAGATTGTTCTGTGGTAGGCACTGTTGTGATTATCATAAATCTTTTATTGGCGATTTTTCTCCCTGTCCTTCAGCTCATGCTCAGGCCTGTCTTTCTCATTCTGTACCATCCAGCTAGTCTCCTGCTGTGTGACTTCAGCACTTCATCAGGATGCCACGCTCTGGAACTTTTTTAATATTTCTAACATACAAAAAAAAAAAAAAAACCCAAAACAAAACAATGTGCTATGTAGTACCCACTTACTGCCAAGGATCTTATTTCTTTCTCTCCAGATGCAGTTGCAACACTAAAATTTCTGTGTATCCTTCTCTACCCGTATTTTCAGTTTCTCTGCCAAGTATCTATACATGCATGTGTTACACCGTATGTTTATCATTTTTCATCCCACTACAACTTCACCTTTCTTCTGTCACCACTATGTTTTTATGAATCGGCCAATTTTGTACTTATTTTAACTTATATACCACAATTTATCTTTTATTCTGTGAATGGCCACTTGTGTTATGTCTAAATTTTTACTATTCAAATCAGTGCAGTAATGAGAATCCACAGCATATACATGAGTATCTCCCTTTAATGTATGTGCAGCAGAGCAGTTCATGTAGAAAGCAGATTTTAAGTATAACTGAGTATTGCTAGGTCATCTATAAATATGATATTACCAGTTTATTTTCCCAGAAACAGTATTTGTTTCCAATTCCCTACAAATTCTCCTGTATTGGTACTCACATGTTTTGGGAAGATGTTTTCTTATCTAATGGGTATAAAATTATATTACCTGATTTTTTTTTTTTTTTTTGAGACAGGGTCTCCCTAAGCAGTTCAGGCTGGTTTTGAACTCACTTTGTATCTCAGGCTGGCCTCGAACTCACAACAATCCACCTGCCTCAGCTTCCTGAGGGCTAGGATTATAGGTATGCATCACCAAGCCTGGCTCTGATTCTTTTAAAAATTTGTGTTATCTTGGTTGTTTATAAGTTTGAGCATTTTCATGTTTGTTGACCATTTTTAAATGTACTTTTGTAAATGGTCTCCTCTTATTTTTTATTTTAAATTCTACTGAAAGAGTTGTTTTACTTTTCTCACTAATTTGTTGGAATTATTATATAGCCTGAAATCTAATCATTTTATTTTTATTTTAGTTATATAAAAGAACTGAAATATGTCTAAGACAGTTATTGTTTCTTGATCTATAGCTGGCATTTCAGGTTTTCTTTTAATATATTGGAATTTTTAACTAATAGTTAAAGAAATTATTAAAGTTAATAGTTAAATAATTAAATTAATAGTTAATTATTTGTTAATCCAAAGGTGTATATTTCAGTTTATGTTCCCTTGTACTTCCCACAACTTTTAAAAAATGTTTTGCTTGCCATTTATGTTTCTAAATTTTTCTAGATTTTATTTTAAATGTATCCAGAGCCTAATCTATTTTTCTATTTATATAACAAATTACTTCAATACCATCAGTAGCTTATCTTTTCCTCACTGATTTTTATACCACATTATTAATTTGACTTCCCATATGGTCAGCTTCTAAGAGCTCTATTCCATTTTGTAATAAAGGTATAAGTATAATTTAAAAAGCAGGTGTCTTATAAAGATTTTATAACCACTTATTGCTATTTTGATTTTTAAAATAAGTAGTGACATTTCTGTTTAGTTAAGTATTGCAGAAAGATTCTTAAATAACTCTCATAAACAGTAAAACTATTTTTTCTAAAATCTGTCGGTAGCTGATCCTGAATCTTCTACACTTCATTTATCTTATCCAACTAGTACTTTTCCTTCCTTTGAAAAGAAAGCAGCAGTTTCATTATTAATTCGAAGTTTCAGATTATTGGTACACTCATATTCTTTTCTTTTTATCTGCACTGATATTGGAAATTTATAGCTAGAAAATTATTCACTTTACCTAAGTTTCCAGGTTACTTGATATGACATGTTCAAATTATTCTCTCAGGATTTAACATTTTCCCGTAGATCTGAAGTGATGCACTCTCACTCCCTGTGTTGTCTGTGTAGGTTGGCGTGAGCTTTCTTACTAATCGATTCTGCCAAGGCCTCATCTATTTTAACATCTTTTTGAAAGATCCACCCTTTGCACTTTGTGTTAACAGATCTCCCATTCCTTTTACTGTATATTTTATTACTACATGCCCCTTTTCTGTATGCTTTCCCTCTTCCCACTTTCTTCCAAAGCTCTCTGCTATTCATTTGCTAAATGCTTGTGTTGAACCCTCTTGCATTATTCAAGTGATTTATTTACTGATGCAGTACATATATTTACAATTAGAAACTTTTATTTAAGTAATTATTGTATTCCACAAGTTTTTATATGTGCTAGGTTCACTGATTCAATTATAAATATTGTATGATATTTATTTTACTTTCTTCAATAACTCATTAATTATTTAGAAGTCTATTTGTCAATTTTCAGCTATATAGGGGAATGGGAACTATTTTTTTTAGTTGGTGACTAATTTCATTGGATGTAGCTCATGGGATTTTCTGCTTCTTATTTATACTCTTGTGTGGTGACAACTTACATTTGTCAAGTTTTTACTTGTGTTATGCACTATTTTCAACCACTATTTGCATATTTCAACTTGTTACACTCACAATACCCTAGGAGCTTTTATTGCCTATAGCTTGCAAAAAAGAAATTTGAAGCATAGCAAGATAAAATAAGTTAACCAAGTAACACAACTAGTAAAGGGTTGCACTAAAATTCAAATTCAGTCACTCTCTAGAGTTTGTCTTTATATCCTCCACAACAGACTGCTGCTTTGGATTTTATAATTTTATCCTGCACAAATCCTTTACATTTTCCTCTTCTTCCTCTCTGTGTATTCTATGCTGGACCATTTTTTTAAATTGACTTTCAGACTCACTAATTATCTCATTATCTTACTGTTCACCAAACCTACTGACAATTTGATTCCTAGAAATTCAATTTTAGTTCATTTTCATAACTGCTTTGGGGTTTTGCTTTTTTTTCACTTTTATCTTTTAAAATTTAATATTTTAATGTCTCAAATTATTCTACATTTTTATACTCGATGATGTGCTGATTCTAAGCAAATTAGAATGAGCTAGTTCATTTTCTGCTATTATTTGCCATTTTTCACCATCAGCTGTATGCTTTTTATCTTTGGCAGATGTTTTACATGAAACTGTCCTTACAAGAAACAATTCCTTAAACACGGGGCCTTATATACTTTATCATAGTCCAACTTTTGCATTTTTTTTCTCAGTTTGGGATTCTGATACTGTAAGAGTTGTGTGAATCCAGATCCTAATATAGTACATGGCATAGACAGAGGTTTTCCAGTTCAGAGTTCTGAACAAATAGCCAGTTTTATTTCTGCTGCCCAGGGCTTGTGGAGACTGTTTTTCTAGTGCTAGAGAGCATCATTTCTCAGCCTTTTGGCTAAGATCAAGTCTAGTGCTATAGAGCAGCAAGACTCCTTCCTCAAGGATTTGCTCAGGGAACTTGGTTCCTTTGGCTTTTGGAGACAGTACTGAGAATTGAACTGCAGGGCTTCATAATGAGATACATCTGGAGCCATTTTGGTTTTTATTTCTCTTTTGAAATAGGGATAGGTCATCCTGAAACTTGTGATCCTCCTGCCTCAGCCTGAGTGCTGAGATTACAGACATACAATACCACACCAGGCTAGTTTTGAGCTTTTGTTTATATTTTTATTTTACTTTCTCCAGTGTTCACCCATTGAAAGAGTACACTTTATTCCACTGATACTCAGGCCTGTTTTTTTGCCAATGCCATGCTTATTTTATCACAATAGCTTTATAATACATTTCAGGTATGGAATTGTGATGCCTCCTAACCTGCCCTGGTTGTCCAAAATTGCCTTTTCTATTTTAGGTCTCTTCTGGTTCCAAATGATTTCAGAAGTGTTTTCTCTAGATCTGTGAGGTGTGTTAATGGTGTTTTGATTGGAAGTGAAGTAAATTTGAACAACAGCTTTGGGAGTATGGCCACTTTCATTATGTTGGGTCTTCCTATCCAAGAGCAAGGGATATCTTTCCAAGTTCTCGTATCCTCTTTGATTTTCTTTTCTAAGCTACTATGATTTTCACTGCACCAATCTTTTACACTCTTTGTTAGATTGCTTCCTATGTATTTCAATATTTAGACGCTGTGTGAAGGGTGTGCTTTGTCTAATTTTTTTCTCTCTGTGATTTTCTTGCTTGTGTACAGGAATGCTAATGACTTTAACTGTTGACTTTGTATCCCCCTACACTACTGAATTTGATTATTAAATCTACAAGTATTTTGGTGGACTTTTGGGGAACTTCTATGGAGACATGCAGATGGAATCCCAAACACGTAATCTTACTTTGTTTCCTGGAAGAAAGACAGTCTCTTCAATAATGGTGCTGGAGAAACTGGATTTCCACATGCTGAAGACTAAAACTAGATCTATGTCTATCATCATGCACTAAACTAAAGTAAAAATGGATCAAAGATCTACATACTAAAATAGAAACACTAAATTTACTGGAAGAGAAACAGGTAGAATCTTGAAGGTATAGATGTAGGCAGACATTTCCTGAACAAAACGCAGACTGCAAGGGAAATATTACAAACAATCAACAAATGGGATATTACCATATTAAAAAGCTCTAAGACAACACGCAGAGTGGGAAAAAATTATAGGCAGTTGTCCTTCAGGCAAAGGACTTTTATCTAGAACATATAAGAAATTGAAAAAAGTCAGACCCCAATTCAAAGACTCAATCCAAAAATGGGCATCTGAGATGAATACACACTTCTAAGATGAAGAAATACAAATGGCAAATAAATACCTGAAAAATGTTCAGCATCACTGATCATTCAAAAGATGCAAATTAAAACCACACTAGCATTCCATCTCACCTCAGAAAAAAGGGCTATTATCAAGAAATCAACCAATAACAAACACTGGTGGGGCTGTGGGGGAAAAGACACCCTTCCCCACTGTTGGGATTGTAGACTGGTGCAATCACTGTGGAAATCAGTGTAGAGATTCCTCTAAAAATTAGGATTAGGGAACCCGTTCGACCCAGCTATTCCCTTTCTGGGTATTTTCCCAGAACAATTAAAAACCTCATGCCATAGCGATAATGTGTACCCATGTGTATAGCAGCACAATTTGTAATAGCTAAATCTTGGAAACTACCCAAATGCCCATCAACTGAAGAAAGGACAGAAAAGATGTGCTTTTCTTATATATAATGGAGTATTACTCAGCCATAAATAAAGATAAACTGTAGACTTTTATAGGTAAATGAATGCAACTTGATATCATACTCACAAGTCAAATAAATCAGACTACATGTGCAAACATTATATTGTCTAACTAGTGTAAGAAACTGAAAGAGTAAATAAGATCCAAAATGTACAATAGATATTGTGAATTGGGAAGAAACTATTCAAAAGAAAAGATTAACGGTAATGGACGAAAGGGGCAAAGGAAATATATACATTTATGTATAAGATATTTAAGATAGTTACACAGCTAGTTTGTCTTAGTTCATTGAAAAGAAATGTTTGGGCTGATGTTGTTTGGACAAGATATGCCTGTTTTGTACTATGAATAACTTCTACGAAGACAACAATATGCAATGTATTAATTATTCTAACTCTGCTACTAACCTGTTTTAAAACTGTTTTGTTATTTTTATTTTTTCTCTTTAAAATAAAAAGCCTAAAAAGAGTATAGTTTAATTGTCTTTAATATATTCACAGCATTGCTGATCTATCCACACAATAAATTTTGGAACATTTTTAATATACCCAGAAGAATCCTTGTTACTGCTAACATCGCTGTCCTATTGTCCTGTCCCCTCTGTCCAATCCCAAACTCCAGGCAACCACTAAGGGATCTTCTGACTCTAATTTCATATAAATGGGCTCAGATACTGTGTCATCATTTGCAATTTGCTTCTTTCACTTATAATGCTTTCAACTTTCATCAATCTTGTGGCATCTATCACAACTTAATTTCTTTTTATTGACTAATGATATTCTAATGGATGGGTATGCCACATTTTATTTACCAATTAATAGATGTCTGATTTGTTTATGGACACTCTAATAATGGTCCATGAATAAGATTTTCTGTAGAAGTGTATTTTCATTTCTCTCAGTGACAGAGCTAGAAGTAGAACTGGTGGAATATATGATAATTGCCTTTAATTGCTTGAAAAATATTCTGCTATTTTTCAGTGGCTACACCATCTTACATTCCCACCAGCAATGTGTGAGGATTCTAATTTCTCCACATCTTCCCCAGCACTTATTGTTACCTGCATTTTTCCTAGGTATATCCTAGTAGGCATAAAGTTCTATCAAACTATGCTTTTGATTTACATTTTTCCTAGTTGCTAAAATGTTGACCATTTTTTCATATTCTTATTGACCATTTGTCTTTATTTGTAGAATTGTCTATCAAGATCATTTGTCCATTTTAATTACTTTTTAAAATTATGACACTGTAGTAGTCATTTACATATTGTAGCTACAAATTCTTAACATGTATAGGATTCTAAATATTTTCTCCCATTCTGAGGATTGTGTATTCATTTATGATATTACCTTTTGAAGCATAAATGCTTATAATTCCTTTTTACTCAATCATCTTTTTCTTTGTTGCCCATGCTTCCATTGTGATATATCTGACAAATCATTGTCCATTCCAAAGTTACAAAAATTCACATAAATTTTTCTGTCTTCATGGTTTTAGTGTTCACTTAAGTCTTTATCCATTTTTACTCAATATTTTATGTGATATGATCACAGTGGTAATTTTTAGTGTTTACCACCTGGAACCATCTTCCTTAAGCATTAAAGATCTGACAAGAAAGTGACATGATTTTGGCCACACTGTGCATTAACTGCAATGCCTGCAACAGTAGATTATATGAGACATCAGGTTTGTTCACACTTTGGTCTCTCTAAAATGTATGGAATTACAAAACCTTAGTTCAGAGAGCTTGGCTCTCTTACATATTTCTAGGTGTGTGTGTGTGTGTGTGTGTGTGTGTGTGTGTGTGTGTACGCGTACTCATGCGTGTGCTTTTCTATAGTTAAAAAAACTAAAAGGAGCTATTACCGTGGCAATTTTTATATAAAATAAGAAAGCAGCGGTGAAATTCCAGAAACTAAATCGTTCAGGGGCCTCTACCCAACCTGTGCTTGATGTCCCTAAGGAAATAAGAAACTCATTAACACTGGCTGACTCATGATGTACTGAAGTAGCCTTGTTCTAAACATTCGCTGTCACACTTCATAAGAAATGAAGGAAAACAATAAATTGGACACTTTCTTACCATCACCACTGGAGATTTATTTGAAATTTATATGTATTGACTGGAGACTTTTATAAATTTCTAGAAATCGATGTCAATATTTCCAAGTAATAAATCATTAGTAAAGGAGAAAGCACAGAAATTCTCTATGATGTGGTAAATCTGCACAAGTCAAGTCTTGTCTGGGTTTCTTTTTTTATTTCACTATCTGAAAAGTAGCTAAATGGGGAAGTAAAAATGAGATCACATAAAATGGGTCAAAAATCGGAATACTAACAGAGAAATGAGGAGTGGAAGGAAAAAGGAAGATAAAAAACCAAGATGGGGAGATAGAGCTGTCAACTCAGGTGAAAGAAAGCACAGACACAGACCTCAAAAGATAAGTCACTACTGTCTGCTTGTATTAAAAAGGGTGTAGTTTTAGAACCAAAATCTTAGATGAAATTCTAGATAAGTAACCAACCAACAATGTCTGAAATATTTAGAAAGTGTTTCATTTGTTTCAATATTAGTAACAGTTTGTAACAGAAAAGCTATATAATTATAACTTTAAGGGCACTTATCCATCATAAAATGCTGAGCAAAAGAAAAATGAAATATGAAGACAAAGGGCTGAGTCTGTGACAAAGTGTGGCAAGAAGCAGAGTGTAACGCTCAGCCTCCGTGCCCTGAGCTGCAAGTTGGTGAGCGCCCCAGGTAGCTTAGCCAGTCTCAAGCCCAGGTCCTGAGGTGACCTCTATCACTGTCTAGGTATATGACCTCTCTAAGCTGAAGATCTGCTTAGTCTCCCATCCCTGTTCTGCAGGTGGCAGCTAAGGGCTTGCCAGGCCCAAAGCACATGGTACCATCAAGCTGAAGGTGTGGCAGGTTGACCACCCAGACACCATGGAGGACCTCGGGAGCTCAGAAGGTTGGCCAGGGTGGACTCAAGCTCAGGCACCTCAGGAACACACAGATCCTGCAATGGCAGTGACATCTTTAGGGGAGTGACATTTTTAGGGGAGAAAATCCCAGGGGCCCAGAAGGTGAGGGAAGGCCACTACTGTTGGTTGAAGTCTTTTATCCTTTCTCTGGGTGATTTTCCTTTTACTACACCTTGACCCTGGAAGGGAGAACAGTAGAACAAATGCCACATTTGGCCAATAGGAAATGCCCACCACCATTTGGGGAGACTTATTGGCCATTTACATAAGACCTGTGTATGTAACATGTAACAGCTGCTCTCAAATTTCCACCAACTTTTAAAAAGAGAACTCATTTTGCTATATCTAGGACTTCTCGATGTAAAAAAGCTATGCTATTTTGGAAGATTCCACTTTATGTAAATTTCCTATTGAATGAACAAAAAGGAGGAAGAAATTATAGGAATAAATGTCTTCTGAAGACGATTTTTAGAACTGAAATTGTTATCCCACCTCTAAAGCCAACTCCAGTCTATACACAGGTCTGTGCTGGTTCAGTAGGTTTTAGAGCAGATGAAGCAAAAGGCCATAAAGAAGAACAGAAAATTTCTCTGCAGTTGAGGCATGCTGTTTGTATTTAGAAGACATTTCCATATTATGCACATTTCTGTGTGTGCAGTCGATTCCAAATAATTGCATAGATAGTTAACAATGCTGAGTACATTTTTAAAATACCTTTTCTGGATGTTCAGAAGTGTTTAAAGTACTGATAGTAAGACAGAACACTTTTAAGTACACTTTATTACAATTCATATGGAATTTGTCTCATAGAAATGGAATGGTCATTATATACAGCACATATATATGTGCACTTGTTAGGGGAATGAGGGGAAAGGACTTGCAAAAGGCTCCATGCCATTTGTTTTACAGTAAGGCAAGATCAACCATCTTGTCATGTATGTTCTGTGCATTTTATTTTACTTCTCTGGGCATTTTGTGTATAGATACAGAATACTTAATTTCACAAGGTCAGGTCTTTGTAGATGTTAAAGAAGATGTGATGAGTTTACAAAGTTAGAGTTCATAAGAAAGATTGTCTTTAGAAAACAACCTGTGGTAGCAAAATTAAACCCAACCACAAGCATCATAGATACTTATGGTTATGTTTGATGTATTGTATCAATTTGAGGAGTCTAGAGGCTTGGCTAAGTGACTCGGCAGTTCTATGTCCTGGGGTGAAGAGGACATGCCCTTACAGCTCTGGGATGTTGTTCACTGTGTCAATCTGA
Organism: Dinomys branickii; assembly: GCA_004027595.1. Lineage (NCBI taxonomy): Eukaryota > Metazoa > Chordata > Mammalia > Rodentia > Dinomyidae > Dinomys > Dinomys branickii. The sequence continues at coordinate 164,732 of PVLD010001813.1, forward strand.
GAAGTTTAGAAGATTAACTAAGTGACTGAGCAGGGAGTCAGGGTCCTTATTTTGTGTTCCTCCTGAGCTTGTGCAAGAGGAGGGCATGGAGATTGTGTGAGTGCTACACGTGCCTGGGTGGGGGCAGCCTGCTTACACTAGAAAGGAGGAAAAGAGGCTTGCTCTCCCTGCACTTTTGCTCTTGCTGCTTTTGCTGTCTCATGCAGCCTTGAAATTTGGCCCCTGTGCCCTGCCACCCTGCCTTGGAGCCATCTGATTATAGACTGAAACCTTCACAAACTGTGAGCTAAACAAATATTTTCTTCCTTAATTCTAGGCATCAGGTATTTTGTCTCAGCAAGAAGAGAAAGTAACCAAGACACTTACACTGTGTACATCAAAAATACTCAACATATTAAAGAAGGTAATAAACAAAAGAAACAATTTTGGGGTTGTCACAATAAACTGAAATACTTCTAATGCACATGATTCTTAAGATCTTGGATGTTCGTGGTCTAAAACACTCTTTATGCATTTTATCTGCTTCATGAAACATACCACAACATCTCCAGGCCACACCCAAGGACACTCAGACTAACACAGGACTTGTACATACAGCTGGTGGCCTGCAATGGCAACCTGCTTCTGCCTTTTGTCTTTTGTGTTTGCACAGGATAGGAGGAAGGAAAGTTGCTGTGCTCTTAGGGAAATTTCAACTCTGTTTTCACTTGGGAGGGTGACTGTACACTTCTAAGGGTTGCCCTGCCGTACCTCTTCTTTTCTGTCTTTCCCTCTTCACTCTGAAGCGCTGAGGAGGCTGGGAGAAGTGGCCAATCCCATTCTACTGTTTCTTCAGTTCAGACCTGCTTTGTCATTCATGGATGTCATTTCCGAGCACTCAGACATCACATTTTCAGCTACTGAAAACCTGTCCAGAGCACCCTACATTGCACTACTCTAAACAAAAGGAGCTTCTATTTTAAAACTGAGGTTAATATTTGTAACCTGTCTAGTAGAGTGCTATTAAATGTTGTATCGGAAGAAAAGCAAGCAAGAAAATCTCATCTTCTTTGGGAATCATGCTAACATTTCTGAAACCATACATTATTCTTTTTAAGTTGATAAAACATTTAAGGTCAGAAATTTACTAGAATATCCACATTCCCTTCAGTGGTTTTCTGCCACTGAAACAAAAAACCAGAAATTCTCAGCAGTGTGCAGCATTTATTACACAAGTACATCAAAGATTTATCACTACTCTTGGTCCACCTCCAGGGAGCATTTCATCAGCGAAGAAAGTAACTAAACTCATTTGAGCCCCTCTTTAATTTTTAAAATGAAAATCTATATCCATCAGACATATGTCATAGTCTCAGAGAGGGAAAAACTAGATAACTTTTGTAAATGAAAGTTATCTATTTTTTCTTATACATACAATTATAAAACACTCCTGTTATAAATAACTTAAAATTCATTTTACACTAATAAAAAGAATTTATCAAGAAATTATCAAATTCCCACTTTGATTAGATATTTAGAATCTACTAGAATTTAAAACGCAGGTAGGCAAACATGTGCCCAGGCTGTTCTACCCATGTGTTCTTTCTCTTCTGGTGTGCATCACTATTTTTTCACTTTTGGTATATTCCCTTGAGGGGTATTATTCAGTCTAAAGTGTGTCTGCACAGTGTACCCAGTTTGGCTTTCTGATGAAGTTGACAAGTCAATTAAAAAACAACTATATCCACTGCATTTAAAAAAAAATTCTGTACGTGACCAAATTCCCTAAGTATGTTAATTTGCTTTAAAGTAATATTTGCATTCAGTTTGATAAAAGGAAAGTTTATTTTAATCACTATGAGGAAAACAAAACAACTGGTCATTGAAAAATATTGGGTTTGAGCCTCTTTCATATCTATTACATAATTTAACTCTCACAAACCCTGTAAGTACTACCATTAATTTCCTGTCTGGTGCAACCAACATTCAGAGAGTAAAATAACTTCTGTAAAGTCACAGAGCTACCTAAGTCACTTTAACCTAGGAAGTCTAGCTCCAAATTCAGATGTCCAGCCACTATTCTGCACAACCTTTCAAGGCATCTGCATTTATTCAGGAAGATAAGAAGAAAAATACCATGAGTTAAAATTAATGGGGTGTAACTGAAGTTAAATAAGGCAAATTAATGTACTTCTCAGGCCTGGCCTCACCTTTCTAGATTTTTCTTTTTTCTTGTGCAGTATTCCATGTTCAGGCCCTCAACACAGTCACAAGTGAGAAACATACAAAATGCATCCATGATCACAAAATAAAATCCACCTCACCTATTTCAAATATTGGGTATCAGAAGTACATGGAAATTGGAACTCTTTTCAAAACTGTATATTCCTTCTAAGTTAACATTTTGCACAAATTTTTCAATTCATAATAAGAGCTCACTTGAGCAATATTTCTTAATGGGTTACCCCTGCTGTGATTATTGGATAGGAAAAAGAAATGTGAAATTTGTGTGCATACATTTTTTGTTTGTTTCTAAGAAACTGTCAGTCACTTTCATTTTTAAAAGTCATATATATTATTATAATCTTGTTTTTTAACCTTTCAACTCTTTTCTGAGTTTCATCTCTAACTACCTGATGAAATTCGCCTGCATGCCCACAATGCTTATAAAATCAACATGTCACCATTCCTAGACTCCACATCTGTTTAAATTGAATGAATTTTCAGTGCTTATAAGGAGTGCATGGCTCAAGGCAAAATAAAATTTTTGAATGATGAATTTTAGAACACAAATTCAGATATGACTCATATGAGTCAATGAGTCCTAATCCCAGTCATCAAATTTCGAATTCATCCTCCCTCCTCGCTTCACTTTACTGGTAAGTAGGTTCAGACCCTGAGAAAAACCATGACTTTTTTGACATCTTCACAAATTTGTAGGTGAACTGCAAATAGAATCTCAAATTATGATTTCTTCAGTGATGGTGGTGGTGGGAATTTCTATCACTTTATACTTGGCGTGCTGAGTCAACCACCATACTGAGAGTTTGATTTGTATCATCTTATTTAATACTCAACACAACTCCATAAGGTAAGCATCATTATCCCATTACACTGAGGGAAATAAAGGTCTAGGATGCAAGAAGTGTGTTCAGGTTCATGCTCTTGACCCCACAGCCAGAATACCGTACCACATCTGCCTCACTCCAAATCCCTGCATTTACTCAGCTACTGCAGCCCAGTGTTCCTTATCTACCACCCACTTCCTCGCATGAATGCTAACTATACAACCAGAGAAATGTCTGTGTGAATTTTAACTATTAAATACTTCATACCATTGGGCACTTCACAGCAGATTTAAAGTGCTAAAATATATTGACAAGTAGATATTTTACATAAATGCTGTGAACTTTCAAGTCTTTTCAACTTATGAAATATTTCTGTATATCATAAGGTATTCAAGCAGTTTACAATATTTTATATTCTGTTTGTTGAACTGGAGGTCATATATTTAAATTATTTAGACAGACTGGCTGGGGACAGCACATCTGGTGAGAGGAGTGTGAATTCCACTCCTCCCTCACTCCACTGACCCAGGGTCACATGGCTCACAAGAGGAGTCTAAGACCCACCCCTTCCCCCCTCCACTGGTGAGCCTCAGGGCCCAGAGACCTGCAGGAACACCAGCGACGCAGTAGTACCCTGGCTAAGGCCTACACGATGAACAGGCGGAACTAGAGGCATGGAACTACCCAGTGAAGCATTAGCAATACGAGCCAAGAGGTGATTTCTAACCTTTCTTTTGGTTTTATTCTATTCATCCTCTTCCTCTCATTTGTCAACTATCTCACTTGACTTTTTGATACTTTCATATGAGCAAATATCGTCTCTTCTCTTCCTGGTTCACTACAAAACTCCTAGGGCTTCTCTCCCAATCTTTCCCACCTGTGTCCTACAGTTACTCCAAACCTAGATGATCATCCTGTGCCCCATAACCTTGCTCCTACTATATTTAACCTCATTTATCTCTCTATCCTACTACAAATTCTCCTGAAACCCACCCCCAAAACAGGGTAAAATCACTCCACTAAGTGAAAAAACATTGTATAAAATTCCCTGTGTAAGTTGGATTATATCATATTTCTGTAGACCTTCCTTTTATGGTTATAAATATCAAACTAACAATTATCATAGTTTGACAGTAGCCAGGCTACACTTGAGTATATTGTTATTGCTAACTAAACTAAATTAACCATTAACTAGATGTCATACATGCTGTAACCAGTTTTTCTCCCCTTTATGACAACACTGTGATGGTAAGGGTCATAACCATCAGTATAGTCCAGTACAAAGAAATGGGCCCTAAGTCAAAATGATAACAACTTCTCAGACTTAATATATTAGGAAGGTAGATTCTTGGGTTAAACATAAAGACCAAGAACCATCCACATCTAGAAAATACCTGGAGGAACAGACACCTCCTGACAAAGCCTTGATATCAATGATATCACAATCTAACATAAGAAATCTACTTTTCTCAACACAGAAAAAATAAAATAAAAGAGCCAGGGATATAGTACAAGAGTGCAGCACCTGGCTGGCAAGTGCAAGGTCCTGAGTTTGGTTCCCAGCACCAAAAAAAGAAAAGACAAAAAACAGAAAACAAAATAAAATAGAAAATGAAAAGACAAAAAATCAAAAAATTCAATCCCAAATGCACATCCCACCCAGGACAAGTCCAGAGCACGAAGAGACAGAGAAAATCAATAACTAACAAATGGAACACTCTGAAATGATAGCAGCAGAAGTGAAAAACAAGTAGAAGAGGCCATAGAAAATATAACCTCTAAGGTACAAAAGTCATGACTATCAAACTAAAATATGTTAAAGGAGACATAGATAAACAAATAGAAGGGCTAAGAAAAATGATGGAAACCGTGATTGCCAAACATAGACAAGAAATGGAATGAGTAAAACATATCCAAGCAGAAATCAGGAGATTAGAAACTCTATTGGAAGTATACATAGCTGACTAATTGAAAATGAGGGTAGAATATCAGATCTAGAAGACAGGAACTTGACTAGTGACCAGGAAAAGAAAGATATCTTAAAAATTGCAGGAAACCATGAAAAATTAATACAACAGCTATAGGATGAAGCAAAGAAAAAGCCACATAAGATTCACTGGAATCAATGAGAAAGCTGGAGACAGCACAAAAGCCACTACAAACCTCTTCACAGAAATAATGGCAGAAAACTTCCCAAACATAGATGAAGAATTTGACAAATAAATGAAGCATATGGAACTCCAAATAGCCTACTCAAAATAAATCTATACCAAGGCATATAATAATCATGACTTCAAAAATTCAGCACAAGAACAAAATATTAAAAGTAACGAGAGAAAAGAAACATACCACATATAAAAGAAAGCCCATCAAAATCACAGGAGACTTAAAAATACAAACCCTCAAATCAAGGAGAGCTTAGAGTGGTATTTCAAGCCCTAAAGCAAAACAATCTTCAACCCAGATTGATGAACTCACAAAATTATCTTTCAAAACTGATGGGGTAATAAAATATTTACATGACAGCAGATGAAGAAATTTATGACTACCAAGTCAGCTCTACAGAATGCACTGGAGAAAATATCAGAAAAAGATATCAAACACCACAAACAGATGAACACCAATTAAAAGAAGATGGCAGGAAGGACAAGCAATTAAACAGAGGAGAAAAAGACAGAGAACAAATAACAGGAAAACAACATCAAAAAGAAAAACCAATACATATCAGTTATAATCATCAGTATAAATGGTCTCAACTCACCAATCAAAAGAAACAGACTGGCGTAATGGATAAAGAAACAAGATCCATCAATATGCTTCATCCAAGAAACACATTTAACCCAAAAAGAAATTAAAAAGTCAAAGTATAGAAAACAATTCTCCATGCCACAGGATCTGAGAAAAAATAACAGGTAGCTATTCTATTTACAGACAGTGCAAATTTTAAGGCAAAACTGATCAAAAGAGACAAAGAAGGTCACTGCATATTAGTTAAGGGAAACCTCCAAGAACAAGAGACAACAATTATAAATATTTATGCATAAAACACAGGTTCATCTAACTACATAAAACAAATATTAACAGAGATGAAAAACCAAATAAGCACTAACATGATTGTAGTAGAGAACCTTAATACTCCACTCTCACAAATAGATTAAATAGACAAAAAAATCAATAAATAAATCTTAAACCAAGCCTATGAACAAATGGACTTTGAAGATGTCTATAGAATGTTCCACTCTAAAACATCAGAATAAACATTCTTCTCAGCTGCATATGGGACATTCTCCAAAGAGATCACATATTATTATACAAAACATATTTATTTAAGTAGTGGTAGAGGAATTTAAATCATCCCACGAATACTACTTCATAGCACAATGAAACTGGAAATCAACAGCAAAGAAAATCACAAAACCTACATAAAAACATGGATTAAACAACACCCTTCTGAAGAACCAATGGGTCACAGAAGAAACTGAAGACAAAATTCAACATTGTATACAATTAAATGATAATGCCAATACAACATACCAAAACTTATGGTATGCAAAGAAAGTGGTCCTACAAGTGAAATTTACAGTGATGAATTCACACATCAGGCAAACAGAACAAGCTCAAACAAACAACTTAATGTTGAACCTCAAACTTTTAGAAAAAGAAGAACAAATTAAACCTAAAGGTTGCACAAGGGAGGAAATTATAAAGATAAGAAATTAATGAAAAAGATACTAAAAAATGGAACAAAGAATCAATGAATCAAAACATTGTTTCTTCAACAATAAAATTGATAAACCATTAGCCAACTTCATCAAAAACAGGAAAGAATAAAACACAAATGCAAACAATTTGGAATGAAAAGCAGGAATTCATAAGAGATCCCACAGAAATCCAGGAGATCATCAATACCTACTATGAGAACCTATATTCTAATAAGATAGAAAACACAAAAAAATTGGACAGATTCCTAGACACAGTCAAATTGCCAACACTAAACCAAGAAGCTATAAAATTTCTAACTATCTCAATATCAGCCAATGAAATTGAAAATATAATTAAAAATTTACCAACAAAGAAAGGCCCAGGCCTTGATGGATTCACTGTTGAATTCTACAAGAAATTTAGAGAAGAACTAATGCCAATAATGTTGAATCTCTTTAAAGAGATTGAAATGGAAGCAGTACTTTCAAAATCATTTCTGAAAGCAAGTATTACCTTGATTCCAAAACCAGAGAACAATGCAACCAAAAAAGAAAGTTGTAGGCCAATCTCCCTAATGAACACAGATGCAAAACTCCTCAATAAAAATACTGGCGACAGAATGCAAAAAATCATCAAGAACATTATACAACATGACCAAGCAGGATTCATCTCAGGGATGCAGGGATGGTTCAACATACACAAATCAATAAATGTAATATGCCATATTAACAGAAACAAAGACAAAAAACATGATCATCTCAATAGATACAGAATAAACATTTGATAAAGTCCAACATACATTCATGATAAAAATCCTACAGAAAATTAGAATAGATGATCTTTACCACAGTCTGATAAAAGCCATCTATGACAAACCAACAGCTAACATCATATTAAATGATCAAAAACTGAAAGCTTTCACTCTGAAGTCAGGAAAAAGAGAGGACGTCTATTATCACCAATCCTACTCACTAAAGTTCTGAAAATAGCCAGAGCAATCAAACAAGAGAAAAAAAAGGAATAAGTATAAGAAAGGAAGAAGTTAAATTACCAATACTTGCAGATGACATAATACTCTACATAGAAGATCCTAAAAACTCCACCAAAGAATGTGTAGATTTAATAACCAAATTCAGTAGTGTAAGGGGATATGAAGTCAACACTCAAAAGTCAATAGTTTTCCTACACACAAGCAATAAATTCAGAGAGAGAGAGAGAAAGAAAGAGAAAGAAATTAGGGAAAGTATACCCTTTACAATAGCATCTAAAAAATGAAGTACTTTGAAATCAATCTAACAAAGGATGAAAAAGATCTGTATAGTCAAAATTACAGAACCCTAAAAAAGAAGATTGAAGAGGATATCAGAAAATGGAAATATAACCCTTGCTGTTGGATAGGCAAAACCAACATAGTAAAAATGGCCGTACTCCCAAAACTGCTACATAAATTTAATGCAATTCCAATAAAAAAAAATAGTTGGCATACCACACAGATCTGGAAAAAGCACTCCTAAAATTCATTGGGAACCAGAAGAGATCTAGAATAGCAAAAGCAATTCTGGGAAACAAAGGGAAGTCAGAAAACATCTCACAATGCCAAATCTGAAATTACACTACAAAGCTACTGTGATAAAATCAGCATGGTATTAGCCAAAACAAATGGCCTGGGGGTCAGTGGAAAGGAATAGAAGTGGCAGACACAACATCAAAGACACTGAATGATCTTAGGTTTGAAAAAGGAGCCAAGCACGTTAACTGGAAAACAGATAGTCTCTTTAATAAATGGTGCTGGATAAAAACTGTCTTTCCACATGCTAAAGACCAAAACTAGACCCATGTCTGTCACCATGCATTAAACTAAAGTAAAAATGGGTCAAATATTTAAATATTAAAATAGAAATACTAAATTTACTGGAAGAGAAGATAAGTACAAATCTCAAAGATATAGGTAGAGGCAGAGACTCCATGAACAAAAATCCAGACTGCAAGGAAAATATCACACAGACTCAATAAATGGGATCTCACCCCATTTCAAAGCTTTTTCACAACAAATAAAATCACCGAAAGAGTGAAAAGACAACCCTCAGAGTGAGAAAAAAATCATAGCTAGCTGTCCCTCAGACAAAGGACTTCTATGTAGAACATATAAAGAGTTGAAAAAAATCAGACCACCCGAAATTCAAAGACCCCATCCAAAGTTGGGCATCTGAGATGAACACACACTTCTCAGGTGAAGAAATATAAATGGCAAATAAACACATGAAAGAATGTTGAACATCACTTGTCTTTTGAAAGATGCAAATTAGAACAACACTGAGGTTTCACCTCATCCCAGAAGGAATGACTGTCAAGAAATCAACCAATAACAAATGCAGGGGGAGGGGTATAGGAAGAGAGGAACTCTTCTCCACTGTTGGTGAGAGTGTAGACTGGTGCAACCACTGTGAAAATCAGTGTGGAGATTCTTCAAAAACTAGGGTTAGAGAAATTATTCAACCCAGATATTTCCCATCTGGTTATCTTCCGTGTGGATTTTTTTTTTTTTTTTTTTTTTTTGGTCTTTTACAGTCAGGGTCTTGCTATGCAGTTCAGGCTGGGCTTGAATTCACTTTGTAGCCTAGGCTGGCCTCAAACTCACAGCGATCTTTCTGCCTCAGTCTCCTGAGGGCTGGGACTACAGCAATGTGCCACCACACCCAGCTGTTCAACAAAGAATTAAAAACATCATATCACAGCAATATATGTGCACCCATGTTTATAGCAGCACAATTTGTAATAGTTAAATCTTGGAAAAAGCTGAGAAGTGGATAAAAACATGTGGGGATTTTTATATAATGGAGTACTACTCATCCATAAATAATGATGAACTGCAAACTTTTATAGGTAAATGGATGCAACTTGAGACCATACTAATAAGTGAAATAACTTAGACCCTTATATGCAAACATCATATTTTCTCACTACACTGAGAAACTGAATGAGTAAATAAGATCTGAAATGTACAATAGGTATTGTGAATTAGGAAGAAACTGTACAAAGGAAAAGACAAACTGTAATGAGGAAAAGGTGAAAGGAAGAGAACAAGAAAAACATATATTTATACACAAGATAGTTAAGGTAGTTGTACCAGCTAGTTCCGCTTAGTTTATTGAAAAGAAAGGTTTATGCTAATATTATTTGGACAAGATATCATGCCTATGTCTTGTACGCTGAATAACTACTATGAAGTAAAAAATGAGCAGTGTATTAATTATTCTAACTTTCCTACTAGCTCATTTTGAAATTCTGTTTTATTGTTATATTTTTTTCTTTAAAAGGAAATTTAAAGAATTTATTAAAGCAGAGTTACAAAAATAAATAAATAAATTACATTACGCATTATTAAAATGTCCAGTTTCTCTTTTCCTGCATCATCAACAGATATTGTCCTGACCACTGTTTCCTGGCCCCTCAAGATATCTTGAATATTTTGTTTAGTCATATATTTTGGAAATTTACATATTTAACTTATCAGTATTTGGAATGCGTCAAGGAAATTATATGTTTTAAAATAATATTTTAGGCTGGGGATATAGCTCAGTGGAATAAGCGCTTGCCTAGCAAGCGCAGGGTCCTGAGTTCGATCCCCAGTACCGTAAAATAATATTTTAATTACACATAATCAGAAAAAGAAAAATAAACAAGTTGCTAATGGCCATGATACTGGAAAGAATTTAAATAGCTAATAAGCAATATATACTTCTTAACCTACATAAAATCAAAGAAATTTCAATGCCAATAGAACCTGTTATGAAAATCTCTAGATTATGACGACGTAATAAATGAATCAAGGGAACCATCATCTGATTATGTCATGCACAATAAATCATCAAGTAATTGTCTAGAATGTTCCTTTCATTGTACTTTTCTGGCCACTGTCTTGGGTCAGACACTAACACCTCTTTGGTTATCATATTAAACTTTTCCTCGGTGTCCCTGTCTCCAATCTCATCAACACCATACTACGTTTTAGTATCTTTGAGTCACTTTGGGAACAGTTCAAACTCATTCTGTGTTCTGTCCCATGCCTTGCTCCTCAGCCACAACATCAATGTCTCATAACAAAACCTGTCTTCTAGCCAGGTGGAATTCAAATATTTTCCCAGACCCAACACAATCTCTCCTTCCTTTCAAGCAGACATATGCCTGAATAGTGTTTCTCTTTTCCTCCTCTGACTGATGGATTTATCCCTGAACAAGTTCTGTTAGCTTAACCTCCCGCTACCAAAGCCTTCTGCATCCTCCCCAGGCTGAGTTGTTCCTCCTGTGTTCCCTTTGCAACATCAACCAAACTATTTATTGTACAATGGCATTTCCTATATTCCTCAAACAGGAACAGTTTCTTCAGGGTAGAGATTGTGGTAGTCATCTTTGTCTTCCAGTATCTAACCGAGTGGCTGAAATACAAAAAATGCTCAAGTAATGTTTGTTGAAAGATGAATAAATGAAATACATCAGAATTTCCCCAAAGTGGCTTGTTTTTAAAAAAATCACTGCTGATTAAAACTACAAATCCCCAAGTTAAACCTCCCAATATTCTTACTCACCACAATGGATTGGAGGAAAAGATTTTGTACTTTCATGAAGTATCTGAAGTGAATGACACAGAGAAAATTATTGTGGCCATTTGATCATGAGAGAGAGGGAAAATCTGCTGTGTGTGGAATATGTCTGCCCATGGGTGACCTCGCTCTGAGGTACCCTTCAGGATACTTCTCTCCCTCCATCAGTGTCTACCTATGCTTGCAAGGAAAAACCGTTTTCCATCATGCAGCAATAAAGGCATGAGAATAATCTATCCTTAGCTCAGAATATAAACTCAGCAAGAGACTAGGTTATAACTTCAACATTGTTTGTATTTTTTCTGCTGGTGTTTTCAAGGTGGCCTAAAAATGTCATAACTCAGAGTAGTTATTTGTAGAATTGCTTCAAATTTTTATTTAAAACACTATAATTTCACACGTGGCATTGAAACCACCTAGTTTGTCTGCAAGAACTGTACTTACTTGACGATTATACAGTACTTGCTGAAACTAACAGTGTGTAATGTTTTATTCTACAGCTCTAGGAATAGAAATTTTCAAACAGAAGATTCTGTTCCATGTTGCTCCTACTCAACATACCTCACTCCTTAATCCACCCAAAAATCTTTTGACCTCCACCACTCAAGAAAAACTTTCTTTTTAAGGTTTTAATAATCTCTTGATTGCCACATTTCTACATCCTGCTCTGAATTAGCAGCACAAGGCAAGCCCTTCTCTAGTGCTCCTTTCCTGTTGGCTTCCTGGTCTTGCTACTTCTCCTGCTGCAGCTTTTGATCTCTGTGGGAAATTTACTTTTTGGTTTTCTATTGCTTCTAAATATGTTTAGTTGCATTTTAGAATTTAAACTTGTTCATCTAGCAAATAAGTGCTTCCTAATTTGGCAAGACATCAAGTCCTAGCACACTAAACTCCTCTCCAAGTAACCAGTGACAGTCCAAGCCATCACTAGTCACATGTAGCTTTTAAAGATTATATAAGTAAAAAATAATTAAACTAAAACTTCAATTGCTAAGTTGCACTATCCATACTGCAAGTGTTCAGCAGTCACCCTGGCTGGTGGCTCTCAAGTGATATTTATAGACTATTCCCATCAAGGTAGAAAGTTCTATTGGTCACTGCTGCTCTAGACAGTTGGACTACTCAAGCCTCTCACCTCTAAATCTCAACTCATTCCATTCCCTTTACTTGAACTGCTACATACCAATAAGAACTCTTCTTATTGAGATCTGACCCTTTCTTCATAACTATTTCTACAAAATACTAATCTCCCTAAAGTCTCTAGTAATCATTCTAGCTGGAAGAATAGCAGTCCTGTCAAAGTTCTTTGTTCTACTCTCACCCATGTTTCTTTGCTCTTTCCTCCTTGGGACAAATATTGCTATCTGGATGAAAGATTAACATGTCTGGAGAATAACTAGTCACCAGCTACATTGGGTGCTTTCAATGCACGAAGTACTCAATGATAGTTCTCATGATTCCACGTGATATATACAGTATCTTTTATCACATTGATATGAAAGAAAGTGGAATTTGAGAGGTGATGTTATTGGGCAAAGAAAGGTTTCCAAGGAGAAGATGATTGCTCATGATCACAATAAGTTGTGAGCCCTAAGTCAATCCAGATGAACCTAACACCTTTAAAGCCCATGCTCTTAAAAACAAAGACACACTTCTTCCTGAACTCATTCACCATATTAATGCCCACCTTCTCGTTCCTCATAATACCATGTGCCATTCCAGGGGTGAATGAGAGATAACTAATGCCATTATAGGTGCAGGATAATGTAAGGCTCAGAAGACTTGTTGACGGTGGTCGTTTACTTCCTCATCATTGTGCCAGCTGCTCTCAGGCAGCTCCACAGCGAATGATATCTCTATTTCCAGAGGCTGAGAGGCCTCCTGAAGCTCACATTGCTACTTAATGATGGGGAGGAATTTAGCTAAAGTTCCTTCAGCTTTTCTTTTAAATCTTCTGCAGATTTGAAATTCATAAAAAAATGAGTGAAGGCTCCAAGTGTTGTACCTTAATATATTGTTTTCTTCTTGCCCTTTTTATTATTTATAAAACATGATAATGAGTCATAATTTTTGACTTCTAGGGAAGAGAAGGTGCTCCCTCAAGGTCGCAGTGCTGGTTAAACAGTTATATGTTTAGATCTTTATCATACTGTTTTTATTTTATCCCCATTAAGATAACTTGCTTATATTAAACAAAACTCTGGTGATGTTAATTAGTAAATTATCTTTGAACATGCATGATTACTTTTAGGCCCACTAATAATATGCAGGGGTTTTATCTGTAATTATACCTGAAAGTCCTTGTTTTCCTTCCCCAACTTTTCTCCTTCAGGAAATGCATTCAAAATACATTTTCTAAATTTTGGAAAACATTAATTATATTATTCTTAGTTCCTAGAATTTTTAGAAATATTTTATGGGTAGAATTTTTTTCCTCAAAGAAAGCAGTACATCATCATGTATGTTATCATATTTGCTGACAAAATGTGAGATTCAAGGACTTTATTTTATAGCAGATAAATAACAGAAGAAAAGTTATACTGTGCTTTTACTGTTAATTTTTTATAACTGTAGCCGTTGTTGGTTTTATCTTGTCTCTGCGGTCACATTTAAAGATAATTATCAGACTTCCATTTTTTGGATCAAACTGGAAGCCTTATGCATTCTTCTATGTGAAATTAGAGGCTAATCTAGAGAAGGACTGAATTCCTCTGTTCTGAGGGCCTCTGCTCAGTCATGAGGCACATTCCATACACAAAAATTTTTAACTAACTTGAAAAGGAGCCTGAAAAATAATTTACTTGAAACAACTTCAGTAAGCAGCAAAGATCTGTTTCTAACTTGGGCTTTCTTCATCCAAAGCCTGTGACCTTTTCACTGTGAGTTTTCAAAAATAGATGAATGGCTGAATATTCAGTAAAATGCCTCTTGGGTAAAACACAAATGTGCCCGGGACCTACTCACTAAATTGTTTAGGAGGTGAGTAAATGAACAAGTTGGCAGATACAGCTCAATGCACATTACTCCTTCACCTCTCCACCCAAAAAGGAGATTTTGGAACACACATTCTGGAGGAATACATGATTAGCAAAAGTTCCAGCAATGGTGGGTTTTTTACAGGATTGCTTTTCTCACATTCAACAGTCTTAATGATGCTCATAGAATTTGCTTGAAGTCTATAATGCCCTTGGATTTCATGCTAAGGACTCTGATCATCTGGAAACAGAAAATTAAGGATCTAAAATATTGTTAAATAAATAGATTGAACTGAAATTAGCCTCTGAGAACTTTTAAGTTCTTCCACATAAAGTTTCAAGAGATAGACACAAGAATGATGCTCCCTACAACAAAATACTGCCTCAATTCCCACTTTAACTTCTGCCTTTTGATCTAATGTTACATCCAGGCATATGGCTCTCCACATGTGATGAGCTTATAGCAGTGTGCAGCAAAAACATCACATGGGTGAGAAGGAAACTCAGGAAGTGGCAATGTTTGTTTCCCTCCTATTTTACCCTTTGCTTTCATGCCTGCAGCCACTACCTGAACCCAGGTCCAATCCCTTTACAAGTGGTTTATTTTGAAAGCCTTCAGCCTGTTTTCCCTGTAATCAACCTTTCTTCCCATGTCCACTCCTGCTGCAAATGACTGCTAGAAAAACATTCCCCAAAGACCACTTTTATCACACTCTCAAAAGCCTACCCCAGTTCTCTACTGCCTGGCATATAACAGACTGTTGGATGTCTTTACCCTCTCCCTATCCTTGTTCCTCCCTAAGGCAGATACTTTATCAGTAAGGAACAGTCTCTGCTAGGCCCCAGATGTTCTCCTGCTTCTGCTTCAGCTTCCCTTCTTCTCTGTGTCCTTTGCATGTAAGTGATCTTAACTTAGAGCTTTCAACCATGACTTGCAAGATTTATTTTTTATGGAACCTGAGACTGAACCCAAGACCATCACACTGAGCTACATCCCCAGTGCTTTCTATATTTTATTTTGTGGAAGGATCTCATTAAGTCACAAAATTGGCCAGGTGGTTCTGGAATTTGTGATCCTCCTGCTTCAGCCTCCCAGGGGGCTAGAATTATAGGTGTGCACCACCACACCCAGCTTGCAAATCATGTTTGATAAAGGAATGTATGTTATCACTCTGTACAGTTGGAGATGCACAAGGAAAACAGAACTCACACCAGATGGTTAAAATAAAGAAAAAAGCAAATAAGATGGTGAGGGACACAAAGACTAGCATGGAAAGAAGATAACATTACCCCTAGGAAGGAGGAGAAGAAGGAAGTGTGTGTCTGTAGGAACCCAGTAAGCATGGAGGCATCCAATAGGGCAGCTGCACTGAGTTGAAAACTGAAAGGACACTGCCACTAACCAAGCACAGGGTTAAAGCAGGCCATGGAGAAGAAATATCCCTACCTGCTCCTTCTCTGCACTCCAAATCTTCTTGAACTCCTAACTGACCCCAACCAAGCTATGCACAGAGAAGACAAGTCCGCATCACGCATTTGACAGGATCAGCTTCCCGTGCTCCATTCTGGAGGGTGGCATGTACTGATTAACCACGTTTGGCAGAAGAAAACAGCTAGGGACCAATTTCTGTAGCACTTTGTGCAATTTACTTAAAGGCTCACTTTCCTCACCCTTATTATAAGAATAATACTCAGTTTCTAGAGTTCTGAGCATTAAATAAAAAGGGCACAAAATTTCTAGTGTACTAAGAACTAAATAAGTGGTGGCTTCTGGATGAAGAGAAAAAGAAAGCCTCTTCTAAAACATCTTATTGTACAAGAAGGAGTCATCAGAGGCAGCAGTCCGTGAGTGTCAGTGGTCACCTTTGTTGCTCACCTCTGTGCCCCACACCCTGGCCTTAGAAGACATTGCAGGGCATCTCCAGGACAGGCAGGCAGATAATTTTATTTACACCAGTGACTTGGATGCCATTCCTCTTCTACTGAGTAACAGACGGTGCCCTGGACAGCAGTGACATCTGCAGCCCCAAGGGAGAAGGGTCAGCACAAATTTTAATTTTGCTCTTGGTTTGGGGCTTTAAGTACACAAACAGATTTTTTTTTCTCCCTGTCAGCTTGCATCTAGCTTTGGATCTGACATCTTTTAATGCTCTGTGTATTTGGATTGACCCAGAAATTTATAGCTTCAGGATTTTGCTTATTTTGCTCTAGGTCCCTAATTCAATCTCTTTGATTTAAAAAAAAAAAGGCAAAACAAAACATGAAGAAAAAATATTCAAGCTGTCTTCCTATATTGATAGTAAGGAAGAGAGCATTCTTCTCTTTTTTTTTTTTGAGCTTCCTCCTATTATAATATCTTAGCACTTGAATATTTTCAATAGGAAACAAGTATTTTAGGGCTAACCTAGAAAATATGTGGGTAATTTGATTTAACTGGAAAATTCAAAAGCTGGAAAAAATTGATAAAAATTGTCCTGTTGTGTGCACTGGCAAAGAGTGAGTTTTTAGACTGCTTCTACGAAAGTAAAAATAAATACATGCACCCATGCACATATATGTAAAGCTTTAGTCTTACACAGCTAAGGGTTTGCAATAGTTTCATCCTCCAGAGTCCATTTTCAGTGGCCTCACAAAAGAAGACTCTGCTGATGTTTGTTGTGTCCACATTTGGAGCCATCAAAATTTCCTCCTCAGGCACCTCACAGAGAAAAAACATCTGTCCCTAAGCATAGCAAATAGGACCCTCATTACCGAGATGCTAGCAACCTCAGTAGGATTTGTAATTTCCCTGTACCCTGGAGCAGCCTTTCAAAGGTCAAAGAAAACACTAAAGGCTGTGCCTGTGAGATAAATCAGATCAAAACAGAACTACCCAGTGGTCTCAGGTAGCTATTTCTACTGTGACTCAATCACAGGACAATGAAAGCTACAGTTCATGCCCCAAAATTCTCCTTGGTCAAGGGGAGATTGTTGAGTCAGAACTGGTGGGTCATTTCTGATTGGCCTCCCTCCAGAGTATCACAAGGAGGCTCAAGCAACTCCACAGAAAAATAATTACAGAAGTAACTTAGGCGTTTATATTAAATTAACTCTTGAAAGTCCCCTCCATCCATTCATGCCTGATTTTTCCAGACTAGATAAACATTTCAAATGTACAAGAATATCTTGCACATTACCTGAACTATGAAACTTGTAGAAAAAGAAAGTAAAAGAAAAGTCTTTAGTTTTGATATCAGAAAGGCAAACAGAATGGCATGCACAAGGCATTCAGACCAGGAAAACATTTGACAACAATTTGCTGCAAGATAGGGAGATACACGGGATTTCTGGCCCTGGTCTCTTGTTTTTGTCCATGGAAAAGTTATTTTAATTGATTCCAAGTTTCCAATATGTAAGGAAGGGGATAGAGAATCTCTAATTTTTTTATTTCAACAAAATCTTCTATTGATTTACATACCAAGAAGGATCAAAATATAGTTTTGTGCATTGTAGACCTGTGTCCCCATGAAGCTACCAGATGTGACTTCAAATGCTCTCTAACAGATTATTCAGGATGCAGTCAAAATCATGGGAAGTTGAAGAATTAATTTCAGAAGCAAACTAAATCATTTAACAAAGACTATCACATCTGGAATGATATTGCTGGTGTATGACATATCTATATGATAGACATTTAAAAACTGGGTTAAGAGATAGAAAATAGAAAAATAACAATTAGTAGAGAGATGCAAAGGTAACAGGTTTTTAATCACATTTTCCAAAATCTCAGTTAAAATACATATATCCAAAGGGGAAAAAGTCAGAGAGGAGACAATTAGAGATAGTTTATAAGACCAAAGGGCAAATAATAGTATTCAAATGTATGTGTGACAAAGTCCTACCTATACAATACTAAAATGAGCTATGATTTTTCTTTTAGCTTTTTCAGTTAAAATTAGTATCTTCATAAGTGCTGGTTAACAATATGGTATAAATTGCTGATACTGTAAATTAAAACAAAAACAAAAGCAAAAGTACGTTAGAAGTGATAATGCTATGGAAACCTTTCCTTAAAAAGAGGGAGGCATGGGAACATTTTCCACAACTAAAAACTGAATGTGATTCACAGGTGGATTAAATAAAGTAAATCAAGGCATTAAATGAGCAGCCAGTCAGGTTGATTACATCAGCCTATGCCAAAACTAGAACTGCTTATATGGGAATTTCGTGACTGAACACCATGAAAACAATCCAAATATTTCTCAACCAACTGTATTATCAGTACCTAAAATAAATCTTTCCCTTTTTCCTTTGCCTTTTGCATCTTCATCTTGGTTTTAGAAAAGAAAATGGAGCACATTGTTTGTTGATGACTTTGTGCACAGAGCCACAGTGCAATTTTGCAACCAGGTTAACTTAACAAGTAGCAATTACATAGAAGAAAATATTATGTTTGATTGGGGAGAACTGTGTTCAGTGTGGTGTAAACCTAATCAATGCATCACAAACTTCAAAGTACTTTTTAGGCCTATTCATTCAAGTAATATCTCTTCAGTCCTTCTGTGCACCGGGCATGGAGGACACAAAGGTGAACAGAGACATGCTCCTTAACTTCATGGAACTTACATTTAATAGGACATAAACAACAATCAAACAGTCCCATGAGTAAATGTGCAGCTATAATAAGCATCAAAGTGAGCATGATAATCTGACACAATCAGAGAAACAAGATGAGTTAGGAACTTTAAATCCTATTCCTACATCAGCAAACAAGTGAGGGGAGTTTTCATAAGGATAGTATGATTTTCTTGACACCAAAATATCCTGTCCTGGGGAAGCCACTGACTGTACGTGTACCTCTGCATCCAAAGAAGACTTAGCTTTTAGACAGTCTTGCTGACAACTCAGTACTCCACAGAAGATGAACCCACAACAATCTGGCACAAATCCCACATTATCCAACATCTTCACACTAAAGCAGCTCAGCTTTGAGCTTATCTGTGGTGATGCTTGCAGTACTGCAGGGGTCTGGCTAGGACCCACTGTCCCTCCCCCAGGGTATTCCTGTATTCACACTATGTAGTTTATAAGTTCTCCAGAGGAGAATTGGATAAATTCAGAAATTCCTACAGGTAAGAAGTACAAATCCTTCCAATTACTAACTTCAAAGCTCTAAACATAGAAGTTCCCACAAGTGGCTATTGACACTGTTTTAGACAACTTTTCAGCTGTGTAACTGAAGGGAGGAACACCTTGTTTTGACTCATGGTTTCCAAGAGTACAGTCCATGGTTGGCTGGTTCTCTTGCTGGGGGCCTGAGGTGAGACAAGAATCATGACAGAAGGGCATGGCAGAGGAAAGAGAAAAGACAGCACAAGAAAGTTATAGAGAAGGAGGTCAAGAATAAGGTAGATTCCCCACAACCAGGCCCCATGGCACATTCCCTGCCTCCTGCATTTCCATTACCTCCTAACAATGCCATCAAATTATGATCTCATAGAAGGATTAATCCACTGGTGAAGGTAGAGCCTTTGGGGCATAATCACCTTCTGATAGTGCTTCCACGACCACATGAGACTTCCGGTGGACATCTTAGATCTCAACTATAACAGTCAGATAACAAGAAGGACAATAAGATAAAACCAAGATTACCCCACAGGGTCAGCCTTCTTTTCCCCATGATGTAGGCTCTTAGAAGAAATAGAGAGTGCCCAGTCAGACTTACCTCTCTGCTTGAGTATTGTCTACGTACTTGGAAAGTAGAAAAAGAGCCCTGCTTTCTCACCAGAAGGAAAATCTACTGTTGTATTCTATAGTAGAAGATTATGAGATGGTTAAGCCTAAAGAAGGTAAGTGAATTTAAAATAGCTATGATTAAAATACTAGGTTTAGATGATTTTACATAAAAGTATGAAATGACTTTTAATATTTGAATACATTTGCTAAATAAAAATGATTCCAGAACTTCAGAGGGTGGGAAGCAAGCCAACTCTAGCTTTCATCTATCTCCAAATGTAACTTTTCTGATATAAAATGAAGAAATACAATTTGTATTTCCAGTCAATATTCTTATTGAATACAAAGGCAAGCCTCCTATTTTCCCTCAGAGATATACATGCCTAAAGGCCCAGGGCCATGGTTTGCATAGTCTTTGTGTCTGTAGGCACAGTATCCTTTCTGGGAAACTGCCCTATAAATGGCCTCAGGTGATGGATTATAGTAATGTGATTTTCATCCCATACTTTATATGCATGGCTCACTCAGGTAAGCTACTCTGGTACAATGTTTTGCTTTACTTAAATGATCTCGTTGCAAATAAGGTTTTCATTATGTTACTAAAGCAGGTATTATTTGAGGCCACCTGGGCTACATAGTGCATTCAAGGCCAGCCTGAGCAAGACCTTGTCTCAGAAACAATAACAAAAACAAAAACCAAAGCAGGTATTATAACAGACAGACTTTGATGACAGGGTCATTGTGCATACTAATAGGTACTGAAAAATCAAGTCCGAGTTTCACCCACTTGGTGTCACATCTGGTCACTCACTTTGAGATCTACCTGCTGAGCACACTAGATGAGCCCCCGAGTGAAGAACGTGATACAGTAAAACCCCTGACATATTTTATACTTCTTACACTAGTGAGATTGTGTGCGACACAGAGAAATGCTCGCTGACTTCTGCTCATTTTCATTTCTCCTGTCAATTTTCTATCAAAATTGTAAAATAATTTGACTGAAGACCCAGTACTACAGAGATTCATAGGTGTATAACAATCACCAAAACACTTGCAGCAGCCGCGGCAGGGGGATTCACAGTGTCTTTCATGACGTCAACTGTGATGCCAAGAAAATGGGAAAAGAGGAAAGAGCTAATGAGAAAATCCATAGGATAAACAGGCTACATTAATTTCTGAACAGGCTGCATAAATTCACTAATGCCTACAGATTAATGACACAGTAATACTAATGAAGTCATTGAGTATGAAATTTCCAGAAAAAATCATAGCCATTTCACCTTACACAGTCAAAATTCCATTATCTGAAAGGAACATGTATTGAGGTTTCTTATATAATAATAATCCTCCATTCCTAAGTATAGCTTTTCTTTGTAGTCTATATTCTTTAAAATAGAGTATACAAGATATAAAGGTAAACTTTATATATTTATCTAATGTTATTCTGATTTGTAGTGAATTAACATATCAGAGACTAACAAAGTACCAAAAGAAGGCGGAGTTATGCTGTAGAAAGGCAGATAAGTGCTTTTCTGGAAATGTGTCCAAACAAAGTGGGCCCATTCAAGGGACGGGGCGGTAAGAGCCAAGTACACTAACGCATGCTTCATCTGGGGGTCTCAGGAGGTCCTCAGTCAGTATGGAATCTGAGACTAGAACAGGTCCATCTGCAAATCAAACCAGCAGAGACTGTTATTTTAGGAACTAGTGTTAGAGAGAATCAGTGAGAGATGGAGACATAAGACCTAAGACCTGTGCTTTTTCCAATGCTGGTTTGGCACTCATGAATTTCTTCAGTTGTTCTTTGTCGTGGAAATATTTTATTTCTCCATTGAATTTGAGGGATAATTTTGCAGGATACATCAGTCTGGGTTGGAAGTTGTTTTGTCTTAGAATCTGTAGTATCTCGCTCCAAGCTCTTCTTGCTTTCATGGTTTCCGTTGAGAAATCTGC